>VYZS01093511.1:15529-30235 GCA_013400695.1 Neodrepanis coruscans | reverse complement strand
GCAAGCTAGAAGTTTTGCAGTGGCAACTAAAGCAAGTGGATTATATCCAGGGACATTTTAAAATAAGTAGAGTAATGGAGGCTTTGTACTGTGGTTACATACTTATATGCATGTACCTCTTTCCAAACAAATCGTATATGGAATAGCCAAAACATATGTCACTGGTTAACTGTGAGAGAGTCTTTGGCCTGGGTTTGGTTTAAAGTCCCATGCAAGCTGTGCACTTAACACATTGGCCTAAAAGGAGCCTGTCCCTTCTGCTCTGGGAGGTACAATGTAGTGTTGGCTCTGAGCACAGCAGATCACTTGCCTCTTGCTCCCCCATTGGCTTCACTCTGCTCTGACCCCAGTAGCATAGGCAGTGCCCACCAGCACCAGTCTGAAAGATACTGAGGGTGTCCATGGTGGTTATTACAGGTAGGTATGGCTGCATGTGCTGAAACCACAATCTAACCTATGTCGTTAATTAAATTTCCCAATGTTTTCTTCATAGATTCATGATAGATCATTAGCAAACACCACAGAAATATCTCTAGAAAAACTGCATGCAGTTGGGTTGCAAGATTATGTCAAGTATAAGGCAAGGCAATACTTTATGCAAAGTACACCGATAAAAGTTATATCCCAAGCTGAAAGGCTTACTGGTCTGCTGAAAAGGCTATTTGTGGGCTAACATTTTAAGTGCTTTAACAGAGCTGTAAAGAGAGGTCTGCCATCTGGCTCTTGTTTTCACTTCCAACTTTATTTTTATATTCACTGATAAATTAACTTACTATGCAGTCTTTACATTTTGTGGCTGTTGCAGTTGTGTGTTATGTCTATTGTGAGTAAAGAAATGTGGACAGACATGTATTAGGCAAATGAAAGGATTTATCCTATCTGAATTGATGCATGATTGTCTTGTTTCTTTCAGGATAAAGAGGCCCAGAAAGACCTAGATGATTTACTTCTCACTCTGAAGCTCTGATGCTACATACTTTTTAACTCTTCATGCTGTAACAAAATTGCAACACTAAAATTAGATATTCAGTGACTGGAAACTGCGGGTGAATTTCAGCCAAGTCAGTGGGAAAACAGTCATTGATTTTGGTTGGCCCGGATCATGGCCTTTAAGCATCTGGCAATTCTGATATGAAAATAATACATTCATTTTCGATTATTTATAATCTTGTTCTGACGTTTAATTTTAGATTATTGACACTGTGAGTCTGATTCTCTGAACATGAAGTCCACTGCTGGCAATGGACATACTGGGGGTTAGAATGCAAAATGCATAAATCTCACTCTTTGAAAGACTAATCAACTAGCATGTGATGCCAGCATATAACTCTGTGTAGCACAAACAAACAAAAAATATTTCTATATGAAATTATATTTATATAAGCAAATTTACACAGACATGTACAGAGGAAAATCATGAATATTTATGTTTATGCATTTCTCTACTCTTATAAAATTATAATCTTGTTGACATTAAAGAAAGCTGTTGCCTCTACAAAGCTCTTTTTACTTTAAAACTACTGTTCATTTTACATTGAAATGTGAAAATTTTATAAATTAAGTATTAAAGTTATAATTTAGTTGTAACATCAAGTACAATATTAAAGATCAGACCAATGAAATGAAGTGGTTTAGATTAATATATTACAGCTGTGATGTGTAATGGATTTGTATTGGGACCTCCATCAAGTTTGTGATTTCTGACTCCTTCTCTTTGAAGGGTTGCCTGGCGTGTGGCATCAGTGTGTCTTTAGATAACCTAGACCAACATGTGTTTATCACTAACCTTTTATATCATCTGTATAACATAGCCTGTATGTAAAAATAGACTACTTCTGTCTGAGCGTGTAGGACAGCGATGTTTTCAATAAAATTGGAAAGAATTTCCATTCACCACTGGACTAATCCAGAATTTACCGAAGTCTGTAGACAAATAAAGGCCAGTTTTTATTGGCTTTTAATTCAGGATCTTAATATAGATGCAGGGACTGTATCTGGAAGAAGTAAGCATTTCTGTTAAAGGAAATAAAATTGGATAAGGATGACTACATATTCCCATGATCTATTGATGTGTAAGATAACATGAACCAGTTTATGGCAAAGACAGGGAGATCTTCACGAATTGAAATACACATTTTAGTTGGTTTTAATGTTCATTCTGTGGAAAAAAACAGTTTCTATACGTCTTTTTCAATTTAAGAGTTTTTTTATTTTCGTGTACAATTTCAGAGAAAAAGAAATACCATGAAAGATAAAGCCTATCAAACAGTTCTTTCTGTAACAGAATGTTGTGATTCACACAGAATAATTGACTTGTGAACAGAGAAGCTGGAAAGGTGGCACATTTTGTTTTTGGTAGGGGGCTTTTTGTAAAGTGTGCTTTTGACATTTTCTTAGCCAATGCAGACAGCATAGTTCAAATGGATCTACAAGGGTGGTTTGTACCTAGGGCTGTTGTTAGCAATTCACTGTCTCCTAGAAAAACGTAGTAAGGAGGCTTTTACTTAAATCGATTTTATGCTAGTTAATATACTTTATAAAACAAATTGGATTGTGCAACAGATATGATACCTCATTTACAAGTAATTATTGATGATAAAGGCTGAAAGTTTATTGGATATTACAATAAGAAGATATTTAAATTAATCTGAAATTAGGTGACTTATGTAGGATTCGCTTCATTAAGGATGAATATAAAGTGTTGAATTGAAATAATTAAAAGAAAGAGGATGGGGGAGACCTGGCTAGTTGTGGTAATTCTGTGGAAAAGGAGGTGTGGATTCCAATGAGTGGCAAGTTAATCATGGGTCAAAAATATCACGTTTTTGTGAAAAAGCAAATTTCATAGTAGACTGAATAAATAAACATCCCCCATTAAATTCACATGAAATAACATTTTACTCTAATTAGGCCTAATAAGGTCTAATGAGATCTGAGTTGGAGTACTATATTTGGTTTCAGGCGCTAGATTTCAGGGAGGTTGGGAACTAACTGGAAAGAGTCCAGTGGAGAGAGACAAGAAAGATGAGTGTTAGACAACATTATTTTGTGTGTAAAAATTGAAAGAATTTGGTGTGTTTAGTCTGCAGGAGCAAGGACAAAAGGAGTATTGACATTTGTAAAAAGCTATAGCAGAGAAGACAGTAAAAAAAACAACCCCAAACCTTGTTCTCCAAACTCCCTGTTCATAGGACAAGAGGTAATTGCCTACCTTCAGATTAGGCATTAGGAGAAAATAATCTTGATGGCAGCTTTGCAAAGCCCTGCAATACATTTCCTGAGAGCATTGTAAAATCGTTTACTTACGTTTTAATATGAAAAAGTTAAATAAGACTTTAAACATTGGCAGTGTTTAAGGCACAGTTCATCCTCTGGCAGAGGCTGGACTAGATGACTTCTTAAGATCCCTCCTGGCCTTGCTCTCCCTGGGGAGTGCACAACTCCAGCTCCCTGTGAGCCACAGGCACTCCTGCTGGGGTTCAGAAGTTGGTGGGCTGTTTGCACATACTGGCTCTGCATTTGGGCCCAGGCTACAGAATTAGTTTGTACTCTGGAACATTTACCAGCATGTTTCAAGACTTGAGTTTAAATATTTGCATTGTGGCTGTCCTTGTCTATCACAAATGTGGTTTTAATCCACATGATCACACTTTTTAATGAAATTACTGATTGTATAAATGAAATTACCTATCTGTTTTTTCAGCCTTCTGAATTAAGCCCAGTTTTCTGTTTTAGTTGTTGCTCACTACTAGTCTATGCGTAGAATCACAAAATGCCATCTGAAAAAGAAAAGGCTGGTTTTAATTATTCATTCTAAGTTGGTTTTGATAGTTCACAGAAATACTCTTCACACAGGTAAGAAACTGCTAGTTTATACAGCTATTTTGTGCTTTTAAAAGTTTTTATTAGTTGGTGTACCTGAACATCCTCAACTTTTTTGTTTCCACTTTGCTAATCTGAGAACTTTTAAATTAAAGCATTTTCCCTAAATTGTTCCCTAGTTGCTTCTTGGAATAAAGCTTTTGCATTTAGTTGTAGGCCTAGGCTATCTGTTCTCTATGTCATACCAGCTGGAGAGAAAGCAAGCATAGCTCCAGAGGGCCATATGTTTTCTTTTTTGTTTAAAATATCCACAAGCAGACAGTCACTTCCGTAGTTTTGTCTCCATGGAGGAGCTTGATTCTATATTAACCCCTGCAGGCTTTTAAGCCATACAGAGCAGATGGGGCTGCAGGCTTCCTGAAGCCACAGTGCCTGGGCCGTGTTGCCCACTATCTCCTTCAGTTCTTCTACCGTGTTATCTCTCATTTAGTCTCTGCTCTAGTACATACACTGGAAATTCTCCAGCAGAATTTCTCTTCACATACTTGTAAAAGGTGATTTCAGGGGGCCTTGGTGTGTTACTGGGATTCATGTGCTTCATTACAGTTAAAACTACTTGTTCTACCTTCCTTGATAATTGAGATAATTTTTATTTCTTCTGAAGCTAAGGGTTCTGTCACTGAATCCTGATCCCTTTGTGATTGTCCCCGTGCAACAGCACCTAATTACAAAGCAAGTTACACATTCTTTGTAGCAATTTGCCGAAGATGCATTGTGAAAATGGTTACAGTGATACACCCACGTACTACTTTGCTTAAATTACTGTCTTTTGCTGAGTCTTAGGGTGAGGTACTCATTTCTCTATAGTAATATCAATACACCGACTTCTGAATTAGGAAGCTCACCAACAGTGATGAGTTGCTGATCATTGAGAAAGAAAGTGACAAATCCTGTGTCCAGTTCAATTAAAAAAGAAACAACAGCTAAATCCATGCCTACAACCCCATTATTATAGTAGTAAAAGCCTGAACTAAAGAAACAAACAAAAAATGAAAAAAAACCAAGAAACTAAACTGATGCTGAAAGCAAAGCAACAACAAACGAAATCCAGTGAAGAAGTTGCTACCCGAGATCCAGTCATGTTCCACCCAAACATACCAGTTTATCAGGATCTACTTATCTTCAGCCATCACTACCTGAACATCTTCCACCTAAGTACCTGGAACTGTAGGGAGATATTGTGAATTCCATCAAGATTTGTGGGTTTTCTGGAATTTTCCTGGATACCCTGAAAGGTAGTCCTGTAGTGTTTTGTTTTGTTTTGTTTTGTTTTGATGGGGTTTTTTTCAGTGGTCAAAATATTGTATTATACCTACTCCAAATCAGATAATCCTGTGGTAATGTGACAAAATTGTATTGCAGCATTCACGCAGTGCAAATTCAAGAAGGAGTAACTCTAAAGGGCTAACATTACTGTTTGCTTTTCTTTCTTCTGTACGTAAGGTTATATTCTTCTTTTCCAGCACTTTGCCTTCTTACAGACTTGCAAGTTCCTTGGAGAAGAAACAAATCAAACTATCTTGACAATACAAAAGTAAGCTTTTCTGGCCCCATCTATGTTTGTGTAACCCATGCATATGTGATGCTGGGAAATGAAGCACTGGAACTAAAAATGTGAAACATTAATAATTTTTTTGAGGAAATATTTTTCTCATTTCATTAAAATAAACAACCAGTTATTCTAGAAGTATCTGTGGGATCCAGTGTGAACTTGAACATGAACAATCTGAGCTCTGTGCTTGGTAGTGCTGCTGACCCATGATGTGACTGTAGGGTAAGCTACTTAGCTACATACCCAAGTTACACACACGCAAACACTGTCTGTCCACTCTTCGTATGTTTTGTTTATTAAGATTAATTATGAGCTGGTTTGAATTGCCTACGTGTGTAACCAAAAACAGAGCCTTCCAATATTGACTGCAAATATTGTAACCTAAATATGTGTTAAAGATACGGGCATGAATATGGATGTACTTTTTAACCTACCAAAATAAGTTCAGGTTTCCAATTCATTGATAAAGGTAATCAACATAGTTAATGAAATTTCAGTCTTCAAAGAGAAATGTTCTTGTTCGTTGTTCAGAAAAATGTGGCAAATCAGCAAAGTGGATCCAGTGATTTACTTGTGTTTTCCTAATCTTGGAAGAGGATAATTTATGAAGAAATGAAAGTTCATTTGTAAAGCTCCTGCCTATGGCTCTGGTTTAAGGATTGCTGGTTTGCAGAATGCTAGGCCAGCTTACATAGTACCTTATTAAATTATATATGAAGTCTTAAAGCAGTAATAAAACCCATGTTTTTCAAATTAGAACAGCAGAATGCTTCAACAGCAACACTTTTAAATGCAGCAAGGGGTTCATAAGAAAGTGCTGCTAGAATGTGTGTTGGTTTTGATACCACTGGTGTATGAGTATTGGCAGTTTCAAGCAAAACAGTGTTCCTTGTGCCTTCATCATGAATCCCTGAGCAGGAATTACCAGTGCATGCTGGCACAAAAGACCATAATTGAGTGTGTGACCCCACAGTCACTTGACGTCCTCTTTTTGTCTTACTAATGAGTAGTTTCATGTGATTTGTCCTTATAAAACCTATCTGTAACGTTTTGGTGCCATTGAGAACATGGCAAAACAGCCTTTGGACGTCAGTGAGCCCCCAGCTTTGTGCCAGGATGGGATTTTTGAAAGTACCTGCATGGCCTTATGTGACATTTGCTTCTGTAGGTCCTAATACTTGGTTCAGCTTGTTCCAGTGGCACACTGCTTGCAGCCCTTTTACAGCCATTCCTGTGTGACCAAACATGTTGATTTGGGAAATAAGAAGATAGGCCTTTTCAGCTGTCATGAGAGAAATTCAGAACAATAGATTAGGGGAGGGGGGAGAGCCCAAACTACTGGACCTGGACCTGTATGGTCATTTGAGCAATATTTTTAATTAGTTATCCACCACATGTGATTCCTGTAAAGGGCATTAGTTTATTCACTAAAGGGGGAGTTTGGTGACCAATCTAGCCTATTGCACATCACAGAATTTTCCTCCCTCCCACAAGTTATTTTCCCATAATTTTCCCACAGGGCTTACAGGGCTTCTTTCACCCATGCGGATAGTTTGAACAAAAACATGTAATTAAAACATGTATAACACACAAGCAATAAGCAGTAAAATAGACTTCACCTTTTAGGCCTCTTTCACTCCTTCCATCAGTACTGGAAGAGCTGTCAGGGAAAGGGAAGCCTTGAGAAGCAGTTACACTGTTAGGCTGGTTTGGAGCATGCAAAATCCAATGCAGGTCTGTCAGCAGCTGTACCTCAAATGCAGAAGTGTATTAGGAAGTGCCACAGCTGAGGAGCAACAGGCAGCAAAGCAGGAGAGGCAACACATCTGGCTCAGCAGTGGGAAAAGCGACCCTCGATGAGGTTCAGGGGTGCCCTGGCAGTGGAGAATTGTGTTCTTCAGGGATGTGTGCTGGTGAGCTGTGTTACTGCAGGAAGGTGGCTGAGCCTCTGGTAGCTCTTAGCCTGGAGACGAAGGAGGGGTGACTACGTGCTCTGTGGGTATCCAGCTTCCCATTGTTGTGTCTGTCAGAAGGAGCGTGTGCGGGACATGTGCGGTGGGTACTACAATGGTGGGTGTTTCACAAGCCGGTGTATCAGGTCGTGGCGCCAGCCGGCGTTAAGTTGAAGAGGAAAATCTAGAAGCTGTCCCTAACCAAAGGTAGACAGGATTTGGTAACTCCTGTGAGAAGACATGTTAAGTCTTGAGTCTGTAACTACCTGCATGCAAGACTTTCTTCTGTGCGGAGCTTTGACTCCCCTGCCGTGGCACCTGCGGTGATGCGCCGGGGCTCTGTCACCACAACGTTCACCTCTGGGGCACTGTTGCATATGGCAAGTGACAGTGAAATTGAAATGGTGCGTTTCTACTTTCCTTACTTAAGAAGATGTCTCTGTTCATGTTCACCGACTTAAATTTGTATGAAAAAATACAAGGTAGAAAAGACATTCAAATGCGTTACCTACGAATAACTGGTTACAGCACAGTTAAAATCCTCGGTGACGGACCCGCCCGCCGGGCTGCGGTGGGTATCAGGCAGCAGGCAGCTGCTGCCGGTCAGCAGAGCTCCATCTGCAGCGCTCCGCGGGGGGAAGATCACGCTGATTCCCACCAGCTGAGACCTGCTACATTAGCTGGCAGCCTTAAATGAAAGCAAAGGGGGGCTGTGTTTCTCTTTAATTTTTGGGAGGTTGTTTAATCCTTAAATTTAGACTAGAGAAGGAACTTAAATGAAGGTGCTTTGCTTGCATCAAACAGTGAGCAGCCAAAACGGAAGCAAATGTTTAGTATCAGTGTAGTAGCAGCTAAGGTCAAACAGGCTGATTGGGTTCACCAGCACTGCAATATCCTGATTTCTGTGTAGCACTGGATTTACTCTGGTAGGACTGCTGTGGATCTTGTCTTTTTTTGAATACCAGACTGTAATTACACGTGCAGAAATTGTATGGAACTAGAGTTTCTGTGTTTGTGTGTGTAAATACATACCATAATTTTTTGATAGATACATCTGTAAGTTTAATAGAGACATTAAAATACTTATGACTTGCTGTGTTTTCTAGCTATAATAAGGAACTCGATTACTTTGTGAATCTTTTGAAATTTCTATCCATATGTGAAGAGAAAACTTGAGAAAGGATAAGGATATGCAGGCAGAGTTAAAATTGCTTCATGAAAGGGAATTGGCACAGCACTTAGTTGGACCTCCCTCTGAGAGGAAGACAGGAAAAATATCTGTCAAATACAAGATACCTTGTGTGCTGGAGAGGAAATGCTAGGTGATAACCCTGCAGGCTCATCTTTATATAGAGCTGTCAGTTCCTAATGGAGGTCTCTTAAATGTTAAATTTGGGGGAGGCAGATGGCTAAGAAAGATGCTGTAAACTAATGTATTAGCTTTCTTTGCCTTGCCTTCTCAAACTGTGAGCCTGTGAACTATAAAGGGGTTACTGAGTCACTAGAAATCAACACATAGTCTCTCAGCCCTATCTCTAGCATCTCTGTGATGGTTCCTAAAACATCATATCTGCTTTCAGGGAGTCTGTGGCTGAAGGGGGAGGATGAGGGGGGAGAGCTTTATGTGTTCAGAGGTAGGGATTTTTCTTTTGAGGGTGTTTTTTTTGTAAGTAAGGATTATGGTTTGCAGAGAAACACCCAAGAAGGATTGCTTAATACCCATCTGGGTATGTTTGACTTTGGTTTCCTAAGCTCAGTACTCCTTCATCAAAAAGTAAAGTTACTCCTGTGGGAGTGGGGAGGGGAGAGAAATTTCAGACAAGATTGAAGCTGTCTTAGGTTAATATCTAAATATGAGGAGATCGAAGCACATCCCTGAATGGCTTCTGCTGAAATGTTAATAACTGGACCACTCACCCCTATTACACTTTCTCTCTTCCAGTTTTCTTGCCAAAACAAGTGATGTTTTCAGTTGTACTCCAAGTAAGGAGAAGTCAAAGTGTAACCTTAAACCCGTGAGCTTTAGAAGCAGCTTTGCTGGGGCTGTAAAGTGCTTTTTCTGCCAAGTGAATGGGTGGAACATTCAGCAGGGACCACAGGCCTTTCAGTAGGTTTGACCTGGGACAATTGGGGCCCACTGGTCAGAAAGGAAAGCATCCATAAAAATTAAGTCCTCAGCAGAGCTGCGTCCATCTTCAGGTCGTAAGTTTCCAGGGGTTTTGGCAAACTCTGTTTTTCAATGTTTATCTTCTGTGACTCCTCTCTGGAGCTGGCTTTTATTTTATTCTGATTTTTCTGACACATGGCAGTCTGAAAAAGACAAGTTTAGGGCCTTAGTTCAGCATTTTATTTCTCCACTGATATCTTCACTACTTTGTATAACATCCAATATATTTCATGCTTAGTGCATACAGTATGTATAACTGAGGTAGGGTAATGCTGTGTTTACTGAGTTATTCAATCATACTTCTAATGATTTATCAGACATTCTCATCTTGGGGATCAGCTTTTGCAACTAAATGGAGCATCTCTTTTATCAGAATCTCGTAAGGGCTACAAAAATATTTTTTGCGCTAGAGATGTGAGAAATTGCAGTCAGGTAGTATTTCAGTCAATATAAATTAAAATACACCTGATGTGGAAACTTGGATACAAAGCAGCCCAATTGCTCAAATCCACATTTTCTTTTTTTGTAATGACATAATAGATTTCCTAGCTGTTATTGACAGATTTGAGAAGGACATGTCTTATATTCAGAGACAAGTTGAGTAATTCTTGATACTTCAGGCGTTGGAGCAGCCTTAGAGAGTGGTCTTTCAGTAGAGATGGAATTCTATATCAGATTTTGCACATCGCAAAAGTTACAATTTCCAAACTGGCTGTAAACTTAAGGGGTGGGAGGAACCAGCAGATTTTGTGGTGTAGGAAAGAAAACATTTTGTTTCCATCACAACACTATCAGAATGACAATTCAGTAAAGAACTTACAAAAATCATATTAATACAATGTTTTTATTATTAATTAACCCATTTTTCTCACAAAAAATAGCTTTAATGCTTTATTGAAATTGATTTGTAGAGAGGCATGTCCATCAATTAAATTTAAAAAAAATCTAATTATGAATGCATGATAACTATGCTTCCCTTAAACAGAGATCAGAGGGCAGCCTGTAATTCTATCCTAAAAAGCAGATACCCCTGCAAGGTCACATCTTAGGGAAACAGTGATACTGGGCTGCCACTGAATCATCAGCCATGTGGTTCCCTCTCTGACAACGTGTTGCTTTGTGGAAGCCCCGTCTGTTGTTTCAGTTGTTGGAGTTCTCATTAGTCACATTCTAGACAGTACTGCAAACATTAAAAAAAGAAAGGAAGGAGAAACCCTGACATCTGCCAGGATTTTTGCTTGGTGTCTCAGTGGTTCCCAGCTGTCATTCAGCTGGGACAGTAGGGTGGTGAGGAGTCTCTGTGGTGCTGGGCAACAGTTGCTGAGGTGCCTGGGGCACAGCATTTGTTCCAGGAACACAATGTTTTGTTGATTCCACAATTAAATGCTATGGGATTTTAATTTGCTCTTTACTCATTTTTCATTTCCTTAATTTTTGGCATTCAGATACAATTTTGTTGAAAAGATTGCCCGAGGACATGAACGCTTTCCTGGAGTTGAAAGTCGGATTAGCAAAGCGCTTTCCTAGGATCCCCTCCTTAGCACCCATCCTTTTCTCTGGGGAGGGGCTGGGCTTGCTGTGAGGGCTACGGCTCTGAATGTGTGCATAGGTTTTGTGGTTGCAGGAATCCCCAGCAAGAGGTTTGCTGAGAGGCTTGGCGGTGTCGATGCACTACTGTTACAATTAAGCTCTTCTGTCTCTGAATTGGGGAGTGAAATTGGTGAGTCTGCTTGGGATGCCAGGCCCTGCAAGGGACAGTGTGAATTAATGCTTCTCACAGTGTAGCAGCAAAGTGTGCTTTCCCTTGTGGGCTGTGGGCTGCAGCCTGCCCTGTTAAAATGCCTAACACAGCATATGTGTCCGTGATGTTTTCTCAGTTAATGCTCTAACCCTGGCAATGACCTCATTTATTGGAGAAACTGATTTATCCACCATTAAGAAATGAAGAGACTTGTCTAACCCTAAATCCCATCACTATCCTTGGCTTAGGTGTATGGGTACTACCCTGAGTTGTTTTACACATTTGCATTTTGTTGGACATTACCAGTAGTGTATAATATGAATGGTAGGAATGATATTTAACTATTGGTGACTGAGTTGGTCCCAAACAAGGTGGTCTACTAAAATCATTTTGTGTTTAGAAATTGGTCCCAGCATTATTTACTAATTCCTGAAATGCAAGGGAGAAATAATGAAGACACTGCATCTGTGTGGAAGATGTCTGGCAATATTATGTTTTTCTGGGATAACTCCTTATTATTCAGTGATTAATTATTTCAAATGTTATGTCCAAATTCTTTCCTGTTGGAGAAATATGAAACTCAGCTCTAGTACTTGCATGTCTTTATATGAAAGCTTTCACAGAAAGAATATGGGCAGTCTGTTTTCCTCCTTTTACACAGGACTTAGGTGTCTAGATGACTTCTAGGGGATATGGTCTTGAAAGCTTGACAACTCCACCCTGAGTTGGAGCAGAAATTTATTGGAAGCATCTGATATATGCTGTGCTCAGGCATAACCTATTTTGTCCTGATAATGTGATCTATCTTCTGTTACTACAGGGACCAGTTAAGTTTCCCTAGTTACAAATACCCTTCCTCTACTCTCAGAAATCTTAGGCTGATTTGCAGCATCCAGAACCAAGGAAACTTCAGATGACTGAATTCTGTAGTATCAAAATCTCCGTGACTTGTTCTGGGACAGCAACCCTCAGTCCCATTTCAGCATCAGGCTACTTCGTAAGATCTGTGTGACCATAAATCTGATAATTTTTTTCTACTGAAGGAAAAATGTCTAAAAAAGAATAGTGATGATCTCATTATTCCCATTGTTTTTTCATTGATGAATAAGAACGAAGCGCCACCAGAACAAGCTCTGTCAGAAGAGTTGGGAATCCCAGCTGTGGACTATCACACGCAAAAATGTCCATTAAGGTTTTCTCCTATCCAGTTTATATGGACAAACTCTGCTACTTCTTGGAATGTTCTTACTAATAACTAGAATACGGATTGGTGGACTCCAACCCAAGCTTTGCTTTTAACAGCAGAATTACTTCTGAATTCTGCTGCTTGTAACTTGATTTTCCCTCCACAGGGGTAACTGTGTGTGGAAACCTTTAGTGCTGTGTTTCTTGAAGCTGAAAGTCCCAGCATGACTACAGGTTATTGTTTGCATCTGACTTTGCATTTCTGCTCTGGAAAAAAAGAAACCCTAGGCTCTAATATTGTGGGTAGCCCAACATGAGTGAGATATATCAGCTGAGTCTTGATTACCAAGGGTATGAGATGTCATTTTGTCTCCTGGCACAGCAAACTTGGAGCTGGAGGTGGAGTGTGAGGCCTCTCTTCCTAGTGCATATCACTTCCGGCCTAAACTGACTTGGTTTTAAAGCCAGTGCAGGTCATCTCTGTAGATGGCACAAACCAGATATCAGAGATTCTGACAGCAATACAGAGATGTCTGGATGAAATTCTAGGTACAATGCTACCCAGAAAACTACATTTTATATTCTCTTGTGACCAAGACAGTGAAGAGAAATTTGCTAACTCAGAAGCAAATTGAAGCTTTGTATGGGCTTAAATAGTTTACAGGATACTCCATTTTAATTGATATAAACCCTTCCAGCAAGGAAGCAGAAGGGGATTTACCAAGCTTGGAAATAATTAAAATCATGCTGAAACTTTCCTAACAGGTACTAAATGTGACATAGTGTGTGGTCTCCCTGACAGGGTTGCCTTTCCCTATAAATGGGAAAGTGCAACATCAGATGTTTCAATGCATGCACATAGATAAACAATTCTTTTATGGCATATTAAGAACAGTTTGGTTTATAGATTTTTAGATTCATCTTAAAATCTTGTTCTATAATGACTTCAGCAGAGCTGTCCAATTTCCAAGATGTGCTTCTAAAGTATGATAAGGTTTGTACCTGTTTTTTGTTAACTATATTACAAGCTAAAAATAAACCAAGTTGCAGACAGCTGACAGCAATGTGGACCCTCAATGTGTTTCATTAAAAATAATAATAATTCTTGGGGGCATGGTGGCAGAGATCAAGTTCTTTTTGTCTTGTCGAAGCTGTTTTACTTGTCTGGGAGAGGAAAGCAACCTGACAGTCCTTGAAATTTACTGATGGTCATTAAGATTACCAGCCTTTGAATGAAGCTTCAGTTAATTATGAACTTTAACCCCATATTTCAATTTGTTCCTGGACAAAATACCTGGATTTGTCATGCCCTGGCAGAGAAGTTTTCTGATAGTGTGTTTAAAAGGATCCTGGGATTTTATGTCACAAGTTGACAACTGCAAGTGCAATTAGGGTGGTCTAATTTTTTTGTTTTTAAATTGGCATAGGGGTGTGGTGATTTTTTCTAATTTGTTATTTACTTGTGTCTGAGTGCCTTTGTGAAGAATGCACTCAAACAGATCATAGGACCTCTGCAGGAGTGCAAGCCAGTCACTGAGCACAGGTTGAGGACCAGTACCTTGAAAGAAGCAATATAAAAAAATATAGTCTGGCCAAAGCTAGACAAAGGAAAAGAAGTATTCTAGAAGAACACTGATATTTTTTAAATCTGTACAGTGTAAGCCTATGCTGCTACTGAAATTCATTTAAGCAAGAGTCATGTTTCACTGAAGTCTGTCTATTCGAATAATGCTGCTATTTAGCAGTCAGAACTAAAAAGGCAATAAACCACATGCATTTAAGATGTAAACATGTTGTACCTCCTAATACATTTGGAGACAATTTCTATGGCACAGTTTAATCAGACTGGTTTTGGTGAACATCTGTAAACATATGTTTTTGAGCACTGGATAGAAGAAAGCTTCTAAAAAGTCTGAAATAGAGTTTTGATAGCTGTTTTTGATAAATGAATAGAATGTTTGTGGAGACTGGAAAGAAAGCCTTCTGCAAATCATTTTGACCAATATCTATGCAAGGATGAGAGAGTAAAGGAAAAAAAAAAAAAAAAGGAACAAAAAACAAAACCACAAACCAAACACTGGAAAGGAAAAGGTAGAGTTCTAGTTATTTTCAAAATGCTATTCAGTGCTGCTAACTCCTCTACCCAGATTTGGATTGGAATAAATTGTAATTTGTTTCTTATCATTAAAATTTAATTTTCAGTATGCAGTAAACTAAAAAAAAAAAA
>VYZS01093511.1:0-14210 GCA_013400695.1 Neodrepanis coruscans | reverse complement strand
CAGTAAAATGTAATGGACAGATTAGGGACTTAGATGTTTGCAAATGTGTTGCTCTATAGCTTTTCCTTTCTTAAAGCCTGACCACANCTTGGGAAGCTCTGGACCAACCCTGCTGCTGCAGGCGAGCACACGCCTAGTCCCTCAAGTCGAGTGGGGAATTCTACTCCCCCCTCCTCCATCTCTATTTGTGCTGGCCCAGGTCTTCAGGGAGAGCCAGCGGTACATGCGGTTTCTGTTAGTTCAGAAAACAAAAACATCTGGGGAAGACATGAATGACTTGCTGGCTTGGTTTAGCAGCGGCAAAGTCTCTAGCAGCCCGTTCTGGGCAGAGATCCCCTCTATTATGTGCTGAAGCAGGGAGCAAATGCACATAAAATCACAGAAAATACAGCTCAAAACAGCAGTGGATGGGCAGTAACGGTGGTCTTACATGGCCTTCCCCTCCCCCTGCCTCTGGGGATGTCTCCTAAAGAAAGTGAGGGGAAGGCTTTTCTCATCCAGTGAGGGACAGTATTAGGGAGAGCACTTCCTAGAGACAGCAGTGGGTTTCCCAGGGTGATGCCCATACAGGCTTAAGTTCAAAGAGGAAAGAAAATTTAACTAGTGATGAACTTATTATTTACTACTGCAGAAAATCTGAAGGAAAATGCCTATAGTGTTGTGGATAGTTATTATTCTTAATGTGAAGGTAGAATGACTAGATCTGCTCCAGGAAGCCGTGGTTGATTAGGATGTTTGACCAGATGACTTCCAGAGGTTCCTTCCCATCTTGAACAGTCTGTTCGTCTGTGACACCAGGTAGTTAAATTGGGTTAGACTCTGCAACATGACCTGGCTGAATCAGTGTGGCAGATTTCCTTAATCCCTAAGGAAATATGTCCCACCATAGAAGAATATTGGTTTTTTGCTAATCTTACTGCACCACTGAAGATGTTATACAACTTAAAAATATCTGTTTCTAAGCAGGGCATAACTAAATATAGGTCTTCAGCATATGATGAGTAGTAAGGAAGAGACAGCACATCAGTAACCTGTAGGTGTTCGGTACAAACAGGTTGTCTGTGCTGTTTTATCAGGGGAGATAAAAGGGTATATGGGATGAATTGCCTTCTGCAGGTGCGTGTGTGTGTCTTCATCAGCCACAACCTGTCATCTCTAGGCTATTCTGGGAGCTGTTGTACCTGGGAACGGGACAAATTAGCATTAGCAGCTGCTTGCATTTTCTTTCCTTGTTTTCATTCTCCTCTGTGGGATGAAGCATTTCTTTCTATTTTCTCTGACCTATTATTTCTTCTCCTGTGTGTTCTCCTCTCAAATACCCCACCTTCCCTTGTATGTGTTCCTCCATAAAGAGAGAATCTTCTTTGCTATTGACCGTTGTATTACTATATGACCAAGCTTTACTGGTTTTCCCCAGAAGGCAGAAGGTGCCTTTATGAGAAAAATAAAAATAAATACTTATGGCTTGAGTTCGCTGAAATATTGTCTTTTGCCACTTGAAGTTGTGTGTATTTCAAGGGAATTGAAGAATCTGAAGAACAGAGACAGATGACAAATCCTCAGGGAAGATTACATGAAGACCTTGATTATATGTGAGTGTAAGGATGCAGGAAGCTGTGCTAACTGGGTCTTTGCTAGGGAAAATGTTAATGGTGTAACAACAATTCAGTCTGGTGGTTATAAAAAGAGCTAAAGAGATCCAGTAACTTCATTACCTGACCTTTCATAAACCCTAAGAGAAAACATCTGTCCTCTTGAGAGTGAAAGTTTTCTTTCATACCCAGTCCTCATGCACTCCTTCTGCTTTTGCAATTTCAGCCATTCAGACAATTGATGGAGCATGTATTTGTTCCAAGAACTTCCTTAACGTTTTCTGTTCTGTTGTGCAGTTTTAAGGCTTTATACCCAATAAAAACTACTGTATCTGCTTAACTCTGGGAACAAGCTAGAGCTGTTTACTCAAGCAGAAAAGTATTAGGGTAAGAGATGGCTTAAGAAGATAAGAAAGGAATCCTGCTGGCCTGAAGTAAGGCATGAAGATATTTGAACAGTGTTCTATAGTGAATACATTATCAGCCAAATGTTTTGAATTCAGTCTCTGATGATGACCTCAAGAAAATTAGTACCTTATCCTTCAAATTCAAATTGTCAGTGTGCTGTAGATCTGTGTGCACAGATGCTAAATATATTAGTCTTAATGCTATCAAGAGTAGGGGGTATTTTGTACAAGGTTTCAGTTCAGGTATAATGTTACTGGAGCATCTGCCGTGTAATTCTGTGGGGAAACTTCTTAATTTAAATATTTATCTACTTCAGGTTTTTTTTCTTCCCCTCCTTTATGGAAGTGCATCCTTGTTGAATTTTATTAAACATTATTTGTGGTGTTTCTGACCAAAGCCCCACTGGCTGATCTGCCCTCAGCTCACTGTGGTACCAGTGTTCCTCAAACACTTGAAAGATGCAGGCTAGGCAGGATGTTAGGCACATGAGAGAAAGAATGCTCATCTGGAGAAAGCTGGTGGAAAACACTTCTCCTTTGTTTCTCTGCCACCTGGAAGGGTTGCCCGGAAAGCTTCCCTTCAGGGCATATTCTTCTAGAGTGTAGGTACAGCTCTTCTTCACTTGTGCCAGAAACAGAGAGATGAACATAGTTATGTATTGGAACAAGTTGAAGCACGACACTGTCCCAGCAGCTATACACATAAATGAAGGGAAGGAAAATGAGCTTTGTTACAATGAGACAGAGGTTCATTTAGGAATCTCATTTTTTCTTTAGGGTAATTATCAGGAGGTTTGAGTTTATTTCTGGTGGCAGTTTTTGTTTTTTAATTTGAATTGAGTTATTTAAATTTCCTGAAACACAAAAGATTAATAGCCTCACAATTTTATTATTTTTTTCTCTATGGAAAATACAAAGCATAAAAGTGCAGATGATTACAAACCATACTTGCTTAGTGAAGTCAAACTTTGTCTTAAACCTTGCTCTGTACTGGGAACAAGGTGTCTCACTCCATATCTCCACTTCTGTTATGATGAGTAGAATAGCCCAAATAAGTGGAGAGTGTTCTGTTGTTTTTAGCACAGAAAATGTGACTACATGAATTCCCATTTGCTATCATGAGAGGGTTAGAAGCCTGTTTCTGTGTGATAAGAGTTATGCTTTTACCAGAGCTCAGGTTGGGAGAAGGGAGATTGTGGAAATAAAGTCTAGTCTTACAGAGCTGTCCTAGCCAGCAAAACGTGAGCCATCACTAAAAACATACTGATAATACCAGAAATTAAACCTAGTTCTGGTGCATCCCACAAAACATATTTGTTCCTTATGGGATATCTATCAAGCCTAGATACAGCTGAAGATGTAACTGCATAGGGTGGGAATAGCTGATTGAACCAAACCTCTTCCTGCTCAGCTTGCTGAAATAAATTACACTGAACTGCTCTGAATGGGCCATCTAGATCAGAAGTGTTTCTGTCTGGTGGAGTGCCCCTTCTTCTACTACTCCCCCTCTGAATGTCAAAAGGAAAACTTCCCCAAAACATGTTCAGACTCTTACAGCTGGGCTGTCCCTTCCCACTTGTTCTTCTCAGATACTGCAGATGTCAAGATGAAGAGAATGACTTTGTTGTACACTGGTTTTGTTTTCAAATCCTGCAGCCTGCATTTGTCAGCCTGATCCCTTGTATTTCGTTCCTCAGCTCTCATTTCCGTGTTTGCTATGTCCCAAATCTATTACATTAGCAGGCAGTGAGGAGTGATTATTTATATGTCCATTGTTTGTCTAAAGTTCTCAGAAAAACAATTTCTTATTCTATCTTCAGCCTAGTAAAGTTTTACTCTGGTGTTCTGTTTTATGTTCCTTGCTGCTGAGTATCTTTAATATTGTGTGGATTCTTATCACCCTAATCCTTGCATAGTGTGTATGTATATGTACTGACAAGCAATGTAAAATCACCACCACTCTTTTCTTGGAAATCGGAGCCCCCTGCATGGTTTCTTCCTAGCTGGAATCTTCCTATGCTCCAGACATAAGTTTTCTGCCAGCTCTCAGCCACTCTAGCAAAAGACTCCTATATATCTCTGCAGTTGATTTAGGCACTGTTATTAAATCCCTGTGCATCTGCTGCCTTCTCTGTCTCTGCCAATGTGCAATTGAAATGCCTCAGCATCCTGTATCCTCAGAGTTAACTATACCGATGGATTGGTGTCCCCAGGCATCCAGCACAAATCAGGCGGGTAGGGAGATGAGAGACTCTTTTTTCATTTGTTTTTTATTAGCTCTGTGCTTTCAGGTTGGAGCAAAAACTGCTTTAGGTATTGAAGGACAGCACAACACTAACCAAGCAAAGAATATTCTGGTTTGTGGAGTTGTCTGAAAAGCTGGCAAAAAGCTTGAAAGGAGGGCTATCAAAGAAATGACTACAGCCATCTTAAATGCTCCAGGCTGTTTGTGCTTAACATTGAGCCTTTTTCCACCTGACAGTTGAGTGAGTTGGCCTGGTCTGAGTACAAGTGGCTGAAACATGGAAAAATTCAGCTGCAAAAAGGCAGGGTGGTAAACAACAAAGAAGTTGGAATTGGAATCACTGTGTCTGTGTTGCACTGTATACCAAAATAACAGCACCATTCTAAATCCAGCCCTTCTCTTCATCCATTAAGAAAAGCCAGATCCACCTTCAGTGTTATCCCAAGCTGAATTTATGTGGGCTGAGTAAACATTCAATGAGTATGTTTCTCATACTCTGAGTAAAATTCAATGGAGTTGAAGATGCAGCAAAGGCAAATGTTAACTGTTCACTTTTCACAGCTGATTCCTTAACTTTTCTCAGGTAAAATGTGAGCTCCCAATTGCCTAGTTTCTGCTGTGCCTGGAGACTCTGAAACAACTTCCTACAGACAGATCTACACTTCAGTCCCTGCCATGCACAGAAAACCGAATTGGAATGTTTTTGTTGTGAATTTACATTTAGTTGCATTGTGCCGTGACTGTGCTGCTACCAGTAGCTCTTGCACAGATCCTGGACTGACTTCCTCCCCCACCTCCTAACTTTATAGCAGTGCTTGTTTCTCAAGTTCCGATGAGAAATATTCTTTATTGTTACACTATTGCTATATATTCAGCAGCAAGCTTCTATTAATTTCACAAGAAATGTAGTGGTACACTTGACTAGTATAAACATATTCCACACTAACTATGCTAGCTCAGCCTACTTGCTTCCCCTTCTTGTTATTTAGTAGGGTGGTCTCACTGCTACTGGTTTTCCAAGAAATGTATGCTTACCTTAAGTTTTCCCTGAGCTTCCTGATTTGGGATTTTGTGGGCTTTTTTGGATGTTTTGTTGTTGTTGGGTTTGGTTTGGGTTTTTTAATCCCTTATCCCAATGTGAATGAGGGATGTTAGTAAACTTCTCAGAGATGGACCAAGTGTATGAGTACACATACACAGAGAAAGCAAGTGTAAGATGTCAATTCTCTTTCCTGACAAATGAAATCACTACAACCTGAGCATAAAGACTTTTAAAGGAAAAAAATCTTGACTTTAATACAATTGCTTAGATACTTAGTGTTTTTTTTTCATGAAGAAAGAACAATCAGTATTTGTCTGGTATTGCTGTGATAACATCCAGTGAGGGGTTGGTGAGGGAGCTAGTTGTTCTTGGCATTTACTCAGGGAGGACACATGCTCTGAATCAATGCTGTCCCAAATGTGGGACATCTTTGGACAGATATCTCAGTGGGATATCTTTGGACACTATACATACTCCACAGGCTTTTAGCTATTTCTAGGAGGCTGTTTTCTAGGAGGCCATCTTCCGTTTGTTTTCACCAACACAGCCCGAACATAAAACTCTGCCTGCTTAGGGAGAAACTACAGGTGAAAATATCCCAGATCAGGAGGGAAATATTGCTCATTAGTCTGTCCAGTCTTTGGTCCCACACAGCTCTTGTTCCCCTTCCTTGGGGTTTGGGAAAATGTGAAGGTCATTTCTAAGATGCCTCTGAAGTAAGTAGGCTTGTGTGACAGACTGGGAAAAGAAGACAAAGGGATGAGGGGATGGGAGAGCTGTGGCATCATGAGGAAATGTCTATATACAATAACAGCAACCCTTTACCACAGCATCTCCTTCATTTTGTGGAAGTTTCTTGTGCAAGGGCACGTTGAGACTAGTTTGGCCTGACATTTCCATTCCTGGCACTTCTGACTGTATGCCAAAGGAGCATGAATGCCAAGGACTGAGGTGGGGATCCAGCAGTAGGAGTATACAAATGCCTGCACTAGATATAGGAAAGAGAAAGAGGAAGAAAAACCAGTCTATGGGCTTGAAAATAGAGAAGGTGGAAGTTACCTGAAATGCCAGAGGGAAGAACATAGTATAGGAGATTGTGCAGGCTGAGGAGAGATTAACAGGTATTAGAAGAAAGCAAAAGATATGACAAAATTCAGGTCAGTGCTGAGAAAAGCGGCAGGGAATGTTCTTAGTAAGGAGCATGAGGAAGCTGAGCACAGGTGGCAAGGTAAGAATAAGTAGCAGACCTGAGAAGCTATAAAGGTAACATGGAGAAAAACATTAAAATCCAGAAATGGGAAGAAGGTGCAGAGTATATCAACAAATATCTAAAATAATAATACTTTCTAAATCAGAAATAATAATTTTATTTTAATGTTAGAAAACCATACATCAACGAAGCAATGACAGTGTAAGAATAATTTCATTTAGTATTTTGGTAACACATTGATACATTTCAAAAATGACCATAGAAGTTAGCTCCCTAAATAACTGCATACATTCTAAATAGGTGCTACTAAATTTGAGTAACTTCACAGATTATACAAGGCATTATTTGACCAAAAGTTATAATAGTGTGTAACTCAGTGACTGACGTGAGCAGTGTGTATGCATGCTGCATTAGTAGCCAATGCATAGTTAAAGCTTTTGGAAGAGTACCAAACTGAAAAGCTGTTTTTACTAAAAATGAGTTTGTGATCTTTGCATTGGAATAACTATTCATTTGTAGGTTACATCCTTTATATTTTTTTAATATCAATACTCACAAAGGTACAAGAGAAATTGTCTTGCTACATTTGATCTAATGTAGATCTCCATATGAAAGTCCTAAGTATGTTATAAAGCTTTTCATAGGTATAGGCTAAGTTCTGGGATGTCAAAAACTTGTACATAATTAAGAAAAACACCTGAGGTTACTTGTGTATGTAGCAGAAAGTTTCTTTTACCTCTAAAAAAAGATGATGGATGCCATATGAAGTCAGAGACTTTAAACAGGTACATTACTTCTGTGTGGGATTAGAGAGCAGTACTTTTAGGCTTGATTAAGCTTTTTAAAATCAGTAGTGAAGCTTGAGATCTGGATCGTGTCAATAACCCAGCTCTTCCCACTGTCAGTATGAGTTCTGTCACTGCTGCAGATGTGACTAAGACTGGCCATCTATCAGAAGACAGTGCAAATTCTTACTTGCTTAAGTCTCAGCAGAGCTACTTCACTGTGTAGCATTGGATCCTTATTTTTCCAGCTCTACTAATACTTTATTTAGTATTCAGCTGAACACAGCAAGTCATGTGAAGTACTCTCATTTCTGATTGATTTCATATGTAATTGAAGGTGATCTCCTTCAATTACAAAGAAGTGCCCAACACTTTTCAAATTAGGCATCTACATTGGTTTGTTTGCTTTTTAGAGAAATACATGCACTTTTTTGTATACAAACATTAGCCATAAGGTTTCACGTGTGTTTTATGAACTTGCCTCAGAAATATTTTAAAAGTACTTTTTCATGAATTAATGCGTACATTAATTAGGACATGTAATGTTGCTTTTCCTTCTGAGACTTTTTTCAAAGCAAATCATACTAAAAGTACAGAGTTGATTTTCAGATACACCATTTGACTCAACCTAGCAGAATGACTAGTGAACAGGGGTATTATTTGCTGTATGCTTTACTTGAGGCATGTGGTATGAATGTTTGAATACAAACCCCTAAAGTCCTCACTTCTAAATACCTTGGCTAATGTGGATTTCACTGGACTTACTTTTGTGCTTACAGACAGTGACATTCCTAGAAAAATACAAAGTTCAGCTACCTTTATAAATCTAATTAAAAGATCTGTTTTGTTCATGAACGTGCTAATGAACAGATTAGCATATGATTTGTTTCACCCTTGCCATTTAGTGACATAGAAATTCTGATCTTTCAAACTTGGTGAAAAGTTATTATAGTGGGACATTCTGTTCATCTTCATATAAAACATGACTTTTATTTTCAAATGTGCTTATAACGAAGGCTTTTATTTTTTTAGTCATTCACGCTTTGGAATGCTGAAGGCAAGACTTTACATTGTCACTTTACCAAAAAATCAGTTGAACACTTATGAGGCATTAACATACATCCCAGCAGTCACAACACAGGAGCATGGCAGTTTCCTGTGGAATGAATTCAGAGGCAGACTGCAGTGTTCTAAACGA
This sequence comes from Neodrepanis coruscans, assembly GCA_013400695.1. Lineage (NCBI taxonomy): Eukaryota > Metazoa > Chordata > Aves > Passeriformes > Philepittidae > Neodrepanis > Neodrepanis coruscans. The sequence goes on along the minus strand of VYZS01093511.1, from coordinate 5,731 downwards.
CCCTTTTCTTTTAAATTGAGATTTCACTTTGGAGTGTGGAGTCACTGAAGGCAAACTTAGAGTTAAGGCATGGCACATGGAGACGTGGAAACGATTGTAGAGACAGTTCCTGGAGATACTCCAACCAGCCGATAGATAAAAAGCGTTTTACAATGGCAACTTCTGTGAACAAGCTAGGAAAGAAAAGGTTTACTTTGAAGTTGCATATGCTTTATCATTTAATATATTAAATTGTTCCACTGACTCTCCTTCTGGAATTAAAAAGAGGACTGAATTATACCTTGTGCAGCTTTCCTTCCTGCCCTTTCAATGTGTAATATTAGCTATGTTCCAAAAGATCACTAGAGCAAACTATAAGTTATATAAGTCTAAAAAGAGAGAGAGGCATTATCTTTAGATGGGAGGTTTATTGCTTAGGCATTTGCTGACAGCTGATTTTCATTGGCTGCTTTCTCTGCTTGCAGTCTTTGGACAGCCTGATCAAGCAAATCCATAGTATCTCTTAGTGTAACATTCAAGGTAAATGGCTTAGGTTTAATGGTCAGCCCATAGGTAAAGTCCATTTTAGGGTCCTCGTTTGGATTAGCAGTAAAATTGCACTGATGCACCAGTATGGAGGTAAAGAGAAACAGCTGCACCTTGGATAACTCCTCTCCAATACACCGACGTTTTCCCATTGAGAAAATCATCACGCTACTAGTAAGATCTTTATTGATGAATCCATTCTCATCCAGAAATCTTGTTGGATCAAAATCCTCTGGGTTGCTCCATTTTGCTGGGTCATGATTCACTGACCACTGATTTACAAAAATCACAGTGTCCTTGGGAATGAGGTAGCCCATTATGAAGGTGTTGGTTGTGGTGGCGTGTGGAATAGTAACAGGCACAAAGCTGCTGAAACGCATGGATTCGTACAAGAAAGCCATGATGTAGGGCAAGTGAGGCTGATCTTCAACACATGGCAGACGGTCTCTTCCAACAATCCTATCCACTTCTTCTTGCATTTTAGCCTGCACGTTCGGATACCTGTCATTTAAAGCAAGATGTGTGTATATACATAACACTTTGAAAGGATTTTCCTACAAATACTCCTTGCTGTAAACATTTTTCACAGATTTTCACCCTTACCCTAAATAATAAAGTTTGAACGAAGTTTAAATATATTGCAGGAACATGCAGACATTGATGGAAAACTTTGAGAGAAAAATCCCAACTTCCCATGCAGTAGTGTAATTTCAGATTTGCTCAGTTTTCACTTTAATATCACATGTAACTGATCGTCAACATAAAAAATGAAACTAACTTAAAATGTGCTGAAACTGAATATTCTGATCCAATTTTGAAAATTCATTCTAAATCTAAAATTGCTTGTCTCTCCTAAGTATTGTGCTTTCTGTGGGAATGAGAATTTTATTTTTCAGCTCAGTATGTGACTTTTAAAAGTTAGTATGGAGTTTGATGTCGCTAGGCATATTCCATACATATATGAATATATGAAAGCCTGCAGGGTTTTATCTGGGGAAAAAAAAAAATCCCAATTATTAAGTTGTCAGAATGGCTTAATGAACACCCCAATTTTAGTTTGAGTAGACTTTTTCTAATTAATATCAAAATATGTATTTTCTTTATAATGTATTCTCAGAAGACTGTCTTGATCTGGAAGAATATACAATAACCAAGCAAAATCAGAATGTTAATACATCTTCTGCTTGTCTAAAAGCACACGTTCCTCCAAGGAGCCTTTATTTGCTCTAAGTATTCAAGATTGGCTTCTACATCCTTGCCTTTTCCTCCTGCAGCAGATCTGCATGTTAAATGCTGGGCAAACGTAAGAAATGGGAAGAACCCCAAAGTTACGTGGACACTGAGCATCACACCCTTGTCTCGAAATATTTGCCTGTTTTTGAAGAAGCGACTGAGCAGATAATGTTTGCATAAGCCTACAATTCATGCAGATAAAGAAAGAAAAAGCCGGGATAGGCAGGAGCGTTAGTGTTATGCCGCCTTTTATTAAACCACCCCACCCCCACCCCCCCATCTGAGTTTCCCCCTGGAAGGGCTGGTTCCAGGGCAGCGCACCCGCCGGCTGCCCAAGGGGTCTGCCTTCCCCAGTAACGCAATGGCAAGGAAGGCACACGCAGTGGCAGATTAACATAATAGCGGGTTTGTCAACCGCTGCACGAACTCTTTATCGTGCTTAAGCAGTTGTTATCCTGTTCCTATGATCTCCTTGATCTTGACCTGGCAAAATCTATTACTTTCAGGTTTTATTCGGCTGCCTTTTTGCCAGCTTCTCTTTATGCACCATTACCCGACGGGCCGAGTAGATTTTTTTTTTTTGTATTTTCTTATCTCTTTCTGGCAGGTTTCCCAGAGCTTCCGTGTTAGTTAATCGGAAGCCGCTGAGGCACCGGGACTGCACGGGCTGGCCCTGGCCGGTCCCTCAGACCTGTGACCCGGCGGCGGGTCCAGGCGGCGCCGCGCCCTCGGTTCTGCCCGAACCCGGCGCTCTAGGCGCTGGCTCGGGCCGGCTGCTCCCGCCGCGGGAGATTCCAAGACGCACAATTTAAATGGGATCCTCCGGGATTGGCGGGCGCTCGCACCGCGACGCCCCGGACGTGTCCTCCGCAGGGCAGGTGGGACTCCCCGGTGGTGCTGCCGCCTTCGGCGGCACCTACCTGATGAGGAAGATGAGGAGCCACTGCAGGGCGGTGGAGAGGGTGTCCTGGCTGGCGCCGAAGATGTCGGTGACGGTGGCGGCCACATGCTCCAGCTGTAGCCGCGGCTGCTCCCGCTGCAGGCGGATGAAGGCGTCCATCATGTCCCGGGGGGCAGCCCCCGGGCGCAGGCTGCGCTGGTGTTGCAGGAACTTGCCGCGGACGAAGCCGTAGAAGTCGCGGTTGAGGTCGCGGAAGGCGCGGTAGGCGGCGCGGATGGGGCTGGGGAAACGCTGGAGCCAGGGCAGCGCGTCCATCAGGCTGCCGGCGCCGACCGCCCGCCCGAATTGCTCGTTGCGCCCTACGAGGCGCAGGAACTCGCAGTCACCGTGGTTGTAGCGGCGGCCGAAACACAGGGCGCTCATCACGTTGGCCACAGCCACCACCAGGACGCGCGAGGGGTCGAGGAAGGCGCCGCCGGCGCTGTCCCGCACCAGCAGCGCCACCAGCGCCCGCGCCTCGCCCACCAGGTGCCGCTCGAGCAGGCGGCGGGTGGCGGGGGTGCCCGTGGAGAAGGCGCGCACCGTGGCGTGCGCCGCCCGCCGGTGCAGCTTCCACAGCTCCGAGTAGCCGCCGAAGGCCAGGCTAAGCCCGCCCGACACCAGCTGGAAGGACGGGAAGGGCGGGCGGCCGGCGAAGGCGGCCCCCTGGCGGACGAGGGCCTGGCGGATAGCGCGCTCCCCGTTCAGCACCACCACGGGCCAGCGCCCCAGGCGCAGCTGGAACACGGCGCCGTACGTGCTGGCCAGGCGGGCGAAGGAGAGGTGCGGGGCGCTGCCCAGCTGCGCCGCGTTGCCGATCAGGGGCCAGGGGAAAGGGCCCGGCGGCTCCCGGCGCTGGCCTTGCCGCCGGCGCTGCTGCTGCTGCAAGAGGAGCTTGCCCAGGTGGATGGCGGCGAGCAGGCAGAGGAGGAGCAGAAGAGAGCTTTGCAAGGAGGGGATGCTGCCCAGGGTTTCCCCGAGCCTCTCGAGGGCCATGCTGCAAGGGAAAGGGAAAGGTCAGCGGGGCAGCGTCCCCCCGGCAGGGCTGGCAGGCTCCACGTCGCCTGCGGGCAAGGAGAAGCCCGGACGGGGCGCGCTGGCGCGGCGGAGGGGAGCGCCGGCAGCTGTCCAGGCGCTCGGAGTCGGAGTGCGTCCTCCCTGCGAGCTCCTCGTGTGCCTAAGGCCCGCCCGAATCCTGTGCGAAAAATAAGAAATAATAGACAATCAAGTGGCAAGTGCTCAATAAGGGATCGAAGTCGTGTTTGACGGCGGGGATGCTGTTCTCTCCTTCCCCCTCCTCCACGTCAGGGAAAGTTGTCAGCGGGAGATACAACAGGTCACGGCTGAGTGAGGCAGAGAGCAGGAGGATGCTCCCGCCTGCCGAGCCTCTGCAGATGCAGGCAGCCGCCGTGCACCGGAGACAGGTTAATCCCGGCGCTGCACATCACTCCCCGCGGCGAAAGAGCCCCTGTAAGAAACGGGTTACCCGGCCCGCCGTCCTAGCTCCCCGCTGCTCCGGAGAGGAAACTTCCCTAGCGGCCACAGAGCCCCCTCCGTCCCGAGCCCTTCCCTTCCCTCCTCCATGCACCTTCGTGCCAGTCGCGGCAGCGCAGGCTATAGCGGACGGCAGCCGCCGGGATGGGCTGCGGAGGATGCCTGAGGACTCGGCATGGCAGTGCTGACTGGTCCCGCTTCCCATCCCTGTGCCCCTACCGTTTGCTCCAGCCTTTCAGAAGCAGCGAGGGGAAGAAGGGGTGAAATAAACGGCTGCCTCGGGCTTCTGTAGCAGAACTGACCTGTTGCGTGCTGCTTCCATCCGAGACCTTGGGGATGATGGAGAGGATCTGGGCAGCCGGCGGCAACTCTAGCGGGCAGTCCTGGGACGAGAGCGGCGACGGCGGCGTTCAGATAGATTCAAGCCTTTGGGAAACTCATTACGAGCCCCGGTACCTGTCACCCGGCGCTTGGCAGGTCATGTGCAGGCAAATGCCAATTGCACCCGATCCCAGCGCAGAGTTATTATCACCTTCCCAGCACTTTAACCCTTCGGAGCTCGCCCTACTGGCAGCCACCTGCTTGGTGCAGCCCCGGGGGCCGGGTGCGAGCGGGCTGCTGCCGCCCCCTCCCTCTCTCCCTCCCACTCGACTGCTGGGCTGCGGGGAACGGGACGGGGCCAGCCCAACCCGCAGCAGGGAGCGAAGGCGAGCGGCTCAGAGGGCGCGGGAAGGACGACCCGCTGCTCCTAGACTGAGCCGGAGCCTCTGCCTCTGGACGACTGGCATTGGCATTCCCGGCTTTTAACCCACCGGCATCCGCGGTGCGGTGTGGTGCGGGCCGGACGCGGGCGGCCCCGCTGGCAAATCGCCATTGCTTGACCCGTCCCCTGGCTTGATGGGTCGCAGCTATTTGCCAGCTGCCCTTGGACCTTCGCCAAATGGAGGTCTGAGTCGCGGGTGCTTTTATGGCCGGGGCCAAAAGTTTTAGCGGAGGAGGTGCCGGGAGGGGAGCGGGATGGCGGGCGGGATCGCAGCCCTCGCTGCCGGCAGGCGAAGTCTCGGCTGCATCTTAGGGGCTGAGGAAGCCGTAGAGCTTCCCCTCCTCCGCCTGTCGCCTCCCCGTTGCGTGCAGAGTTAGCATTGCGTGAGCCGGGACTGGAAAGCCTCCAGCCATCTCCTCCCCGGGCCCCTACCCCTCCTCGCAATACCTGACACCGGCTCGGGGGGAATAAAGCTGGGAAACGCCGGGCAGCTCGCACCCCGGCCGGCCCCGCTGCCCTCCGGCCTCGCCCCCGCCCTGCGCTCTCTTCTCTCCCTCTTACGGCGCTTTTTCACTCTTAAATCTGGCGCCTCCGCCCGAACCGGGAGGGCTGGCAAGAGTGGTGCGGGTGAGGCGCTCCAAACCCCGCCGGGCTTTCCGGCGCCTCAGGGGAGCCGGGGCTGCAAAACCCCCAGACATCAAGGAAATTGTTCCCCAAGAAATCAGAATGCTCTTGCTTTGTTGTCGTCTTTTTTTACAGTATCAAGAAAAAAAAAA
>VYZS01093498.1:14999-27427 GCA_013400695.1 Neodrepanis coruscans | reverse complement strand
CCACAGAATAACCAAGAAAAAACACAATTCAAAAACACAGCTGATAGCTGTGATACTGTAAGGGGCAGTTGGACCCTCTTTGGAGGCAGAGGAATGCAGCTGCTCTCCAGTGACCACCAGGGGGTGCTTGTGGAGCCCCTGGAATGTGATGAGGCCGTACATGCCAGGGAACTCGGAGCTGAGAGTGGACCCGCAGGTGAAAGAACCAGCAAGAGAAACCGTGTTTCTCTTGATCTGTTGGAACTGAGGGGAGATGGAAGACCCAGGATCCAATGGGTGGAAACACACTTCCACCACACACCGGCGCTGCGTGCCACACACTGCCACTGCCTGGTGGACTGTTCACTGCAGCTGCCGAAATCCAAGAGAGATCACAGGCTGTGCGCGCTGCCTTTTTAAAACCCTGTGTGGCAGAAACTCCCATCAGTCCATTGGCTCGCCCTGCCCAAAAGTCCCAAATGTTCTTTTCAGCCGCCATTGCCCAGGACCAAGCGCAAAGCTGTGACACCACAAGCTGTGACACCCGGCTGAGGACGAGGAGGAGAAGAGGGAAAGGTCCTCGATAAGGGGGCAGCAGGCACGGCTGCCCCCCCTGCCCCCCTTCCCCACAGGGAAAGGGAAAAATAAAAAGTTGACAGAATGAAAAAAACACATAACACACCAGACAGGGTAAACAGTCACACATTCAAAAAACAATGGGTAACCCTTCTCCATTTTTAAATAAAAGATGCAGCCAAGTGTGTTTGGTTGGCAAACTAAGAATATCTTTTAGATTTTGCTGGGGTATACAAAAGAACAGTGTCACTACAGAAGAATACACAAAATCAAAGAAAAAAATCTTGAAAAATAGCCTGAGGAAATTAAACACTCCCCTGCATATAAGTATTCTATCTTCTATTCATAGAATGACAAAAACAAGCCAGGAATACATGAAACAATTGAAACAAAAGGTGATATGAAGTAAGGTTTAGAACTGATACGTTGAACATAGCTTCAGTTATGGGGAGACTATCGTTTTTCTACTAATAACTCCAAGAAAACTCCATTTGATTGGAAGGTAAATATTCCAAGCATCCTGCAAGAGAGCACAGTCAGCTTCCACAGTCAGGTTCTATAGCAATATACCCTGAGCTGCTTCTGTGGGACCTCACTGCTAGACATATGAAGGCAAAGGTCACAGGAAATGCAGGAGAGTGGAGACTCATTATTAGAAATACTTATAATACTTATTTTTTTGAATATGGGCAGCCTCATGTCTCAATAAATGAGGAGAGGTAGCCCGATCAGATATTCAAATACTTAACAATGCATAGTGATTTCAGTAGAACAGTGCTCAATTATTACTGTCGTTCTTTGCATTTACTGGACTTTTTCAATAGTTGTCCCAAAATTCTGCTCTGTCAAATACAGTAACTTTCACCTAGTGAAATCTGAACACAAAGTGCATTTCATATTGGTAAAAAAAGGTTTGTACCCACTGATTTCCACCAGCTTCTCTCTCAGCATTTTCTACTGAGAACAAAACCAATTTGCTGTTATTAAGAGGTTCGGGAATATGGTATTTTTCATTGTCCACTACTCCTTCATGTCAGGAACATCTATTTCCATCCATTATATAACTATTTTATAATTACAGAAAAAAAACCCACTATTATTGCATCATCATTTAATTTTTCTGAAAGTCAGTGGGGAGGTCACTCAAGGCAAAGCTCTAATTGACTGCGAGGCTTTTTTATTCAGAGACAGTATTCAAACTGTATGTAAAGGAGCATGGTAAATGTCTGTCTCATAGAAGAGAAGATGACAAATAGGTCAACCTTAATTTAGGCCTCACTGAAGACATCTTTAAAAATAGCTGTCTGGAGTTACGGAGTGCTACACCTCACTCATTTGTTTAATGCCTACTGTCTGCAATATAAACCTAATTGCAGAAATGATCCATCCAGCACAACATAATGTAAGACTAACAGATTTCCTTTTTAGAGCTTCACAGAAGTCTCTGGGATTTACTGTGCTCCTGCTGGCTCCTACATGGCTTCAGAAAAGGACCATTCATACCAACACTGCTAACAGGTGAAAAATTGGTCAGTCCTTTTTCTGCTTGGCACACTGCTGTCCACAGTCTATTTTCATCAACTGCATTTAGACTACAAAGGATCACAACTGACACTAGACACATAACCCTTCAGGCATATGCTGTGTCATCAGCTGTGGGCCAGAGTGTCAAACCCACTAAATCAAACTGACTGTTCTGACAACATACATCATCTTGTATAATTCCACGGTATCAAGACCTGCTGGAGAAAAGGCAAAGAATTAATTGTCACAATCAAGCTAAAGACATGTAAAACTTTCATTCCAGATACTGCTAATAAAACAAATTTTAAAACCTTTTCTAAATAAAGTCAATAAGCATCGTTTCAATGACTGTTTACTGTTTCAATTATTTTAGGTATGTATTTGTTGCACCTATACATATTATACTGTGGCAGAAATCCAGGAAGGTACTCTACGCGACAACTGCATCCCTGTGTTGTCCGAGAACCAGTTAGAAAAGACAAGAGGACCATAATTAATCTCAGAGTGAAAATTGTCTGCTGTCCCACTCTCCAATAGTGTATTGTCATAGTCAACATGGTATTTTCAGTAGCTAGAATCAGTAATAGTCAAACTACTCCTCATGGATCCAAGATCCCCATGGACTAACGAAACAGCACAGTTTACAGGCATATTCTGCTCAGTTCACGAAGCCAGTGCTCTTTTGCAATCCATCAGCACTACAGCATAGGCTACCTCAGATACACATGCAATGAGTCCTCTATAATCAAACCACACCTTTGGCAAAGAGACTCCTATTCTGTCTTGTGTGGTGCACCTCCTGTTTTCATCTTTTAACCTACTGCAGCACTGTTTTTCTGCGCTGAAGGATGGCCTTCTGACCACTTGTTCAGTCACTTGGTCATGCACTTGGCAACTGCAATTCACCTTTTTCGCAAGCTTGGAAACATTATTCCTCTTTAAATGAATATTGCTTGATCACACATCAGCTAGGCCACAAGTGACCACACTTCAGCAATAAGATCTTCCCTACTTTTCAGGCACATGGGAATACTGCCATGGTATTAATGACTTGCACCTTTTGAAGGAATTAGGTGCAGCACTCAGGCTACAGGAATAAGAGTCAGCGCATTTTTAAAAGTTCTGGAAGCTGTAGTCTTGTAGCTCAGTGATACAGCAGTACCACTGACAATAACAGGCTGTAAGCTTCATGCTTAATTTGCAAGGCTTCAGTCCTGAGGCTTGTCAGCTGTGCTCTGTCTGAATATATCTTTGTTTCATTTGGAATAGCTGTGTTTGTGATTCCTCTAACTGACCAGTTCAATACCTCTAATTTTTTTTATTTCCATTTATCTTTGAACAATCATGGTGTTATATAGATAGTTATAAAAAGCAGTTACTCAATGTATAATGAGATACTTATGAGACTAACATAATGACATAATATGAAGAGATACAGGCCTGGTCTAAAAGCAGGAGCCTTAAGAAAGTTGTGCTTTAATATATAGGATGTATAGCAGAACTCAGGATTGGGACAGTAAGAGAGAAGGCACAAACTTGGCACTGGTGACTATAAACAACTCAGCCATAAACAGTAACAAAATGCAGACCTGGACAAAACTGGGTTTAGAAGTAGCTGAGAGAACAAAGAAACATTATCCAGTACATGTAAAATGCACTATAAACATTACAAATCCAGATGTATCATGAAACTGCAGAAATAACAAAGGGTTACCTTTTTTGTGTTACCAAATGCATAAAAATTATCTCGAATGGTGGATCCTAGAGGAAGAAGGAGTCATCAATATGAGCATCCTATTCCTCCTGGCATAGAACTCCAGCTGCTGAAAACTCACAGTAACTGCCCCACCAGAACCAAACCACTGACCTTGGGACACAAAAGAGCAGTGGAAGGCTTCCCTCAAAATGTGGAGAAGCTAAAGAGTGTTTGCAAAACAATTTAACTGCATTATTATTCTTTTTTTTCCTGCAACAGATCTATATTAATAATGATTCTTGAGTTAGACTGCTAAGATTTTAACTATACTAATTTTAAAAATCATGTATATATGAGAGATATATACACACACTTACACGTATACATACATCAAAATGTGTGCCCCTTCATAGCCTGTAAACAGGACTTGGAATGTAGCTGACTATAGATTCCATTGCTGAGAGAAACCCCCAGCACTATCTGTATATGCTTGCATTGCACCAATGGAGATGGAGGCAGGCAAAAGACAGTAATGAAGCTACAGTATGCCTAAATTTTGAGCGCAACTAGGTCCAGTAACAGATTAAGTCAGGAAACATCCTGACTGCTGAAAATTATAAACATAAGTCAAATTATGACAGCAGACAATATGTTCAATTATGGAAGCAAAACCTTAGATGTAAGTTTTTAGTCCAATAGGAAATTTGAGGACTCAAATGTCAAATATTTTAAAATTACTAGTTCTCTCATTACAATTCCCACCATCTCCTGTTCAGAACAGTTGAACAGAGTATTCAGATTTATCTTCCTGCAAGTCAAGAAACAAAATTAATTAGAAGAGCTTTGTTTCCAATTGCTGTTGTCTGTCTAGATAAATAAAATGAAGAAACCTTCAGCTGAGAAGGTTTTAATTCAAGTACCTGGTGAATTCATATAGCCCAAACCAAATATTCTCAAGTGTCTTCTTTTTTCACATCTCCTGAAATTCAGTCATTCAGAATTGCTGGTTCTTTAAGGAATGAATACCTGCAGAATTAATACATGCTAAAATGGTGCATATTATTCAGTCTGGGGAAGTCACTGCTAGAAGTTTTCTTGTTTTTAACAATTAAAGAAGAAAGGCTAACAGATTTCCTTAACATAATTCAGTAAGTTCCAAAACTAGTTGTCAGACTTCTTGATATGAAATACAGTAGTCCTACAAGTTACAAGGGCTGTAAGAAACAGTCTTTAAATACATTATTCTGTGACTATAAACAGGAATTCTATGACTGTAAACAGGAATACCCTTATAGAATAAAACTAATAATTTGATCCAATGTCAACATTTGATTATTCAGGCATATGAAATGAGGTTGTGAAATGATTCAGATAGAGCACAACATATGTAAATCAGGCTACAGAATACACAGAGAGTACATCCTCTTGAGAAAGTACTTGTGATCAGATGACTGTAGGAAGTAAGTGCATGAATAACAGAAGGCTTAATGCTACATAATCTCAGGTACTCCACTGCAGCCAAGCAAACTGAAGGAGAGGCCTACATAAGTCACAGTTTAGACTAACTCAGAAATAATCAGAAGTGAGCTGTAGCTCAGCACCAAGTTTCAACATGGTTAGTACCACACTTTGCAGCATCTTTTTCAATTAGCTAGTAAGTACATCTATGCCTGTTTCTCTGATTTTTGCACAGGTTACATTAAAGATGACAAACACATGAGAAAAAGAGCTCCGCACCTTGAAGGATACTAGTTACACACTGGACCAGAATTCAGGAATGTAGGTTCCATTCTCAAGTTTGCTAATGATTTGCTGGGCAATTTATTTTTGGTTTCTTTGTTTCCCTAAAGGTGCTTTATCTGCATTTGCTATACAAAATTTGGCCATAAGGATTTATCCATGTCAGAAACACAATGGTCACTGATCTCAGTGGAGAGCACCCATGCACTAATACCATATGAATCTTCTGCAGCAACGGATTGCCCTACATGTAAAATGCATCAGCACTTTCCTACAACAGTCAGCATGTCAGTTCTATTGCAGTCAGGAAGGGAGAAAAAAATTCCTAGTGAAGACTGGGAAAGGAACAGAAAAGACGACTGATATCCTGGTTTAAATCCTTGGTGGTTGCAGCTGCATATGCCACCAATTCACTGCTTGTCTGCTCCTCAGCTGGCCACCAGCTAGTATTCCACTTTTCACAGTCAACCACAAAATTTGCTTCAGAGTTAACAACACTAAAAATACATTAAGAGAAACACAATAAGAGTAATTAATCATACTCTATTTCTCAACAAAAATAATGCCATTAATTACGAATTAATATCATACAAATACATATAAAATATAGACAATGATAACTCAAATCACATTTGAAATAAAGTCCAAATTATTTCCAAGGCATTCAATGCACTCTGACAATTTAGAATATAAGACATTTCTGAAAAAATGTATTAAAATAGGTTACTTTAAGTGTAGATTGGTTATGTGCTATTTTAGTGGAAAATTGAGACTTCATACACAATCTGAGTAGAACATATTAATGTTGAATTTAAATTAAGAATTTTTGGATAAAATATCCATGTAATCAGTTCTACTGGCAGTCATATATAGCATGGATTTGCTTTATAATCCATCAGATTTAGCTATACTGCACTCCCTTTCTCCTTCCTAGTAAAGCAAAACTAACACTTTGAACTAGAATAGGAATTAATTTTTAGTGGCAACATTGCAGGAAATGCATCATCTATGGTGATTCATGGTGCAAACTGTAGCTAGCTGCTGATAATACCTTAGGAATGGTATGTCTTGACTCTTAAGAGACCTTTGCTATTAGTATTGTACCATTGTATAGATGCAAAGGCAGTGCCTGACTTTCAACATTATGTATATGTGAAGACAGGGTAGATTTTATTACTATTGTTATTAATTTTTATATTATCCACTGAACCCTTTTTCATTGCTTCACAATTCAGGATGTTGAAGTCAAACATTATTGGTAAAATTACACACTTAAATTGTTAGGAAATGAATGCCAATTGGCTATTTATAGCTACAAACAAACCACTCTGGGAGGGGAAATAAATAAAAAAGTACACAACATACATCTGTATCAAATTACTTATAAGTAATTGTGTGATGACTATAATGCTAATAATTTTCAACAGAGATAATAAAACTGTATCACCAAGTGCATTCTGGTTATTTGCAACAGTTATGATTGCCACAGTAGCAACTGTAGAGAAAAGCTTTTGTACTAAATAAGTCCTCCTTACTAAACTGTAGACAAAAACATGACTTCTCTGCTACTGCAGTAAGACATTTTTATCTACATTTAATACAGTGAATAAATATTGAAATTCTGGAAGTGCTCTTAAGTACTACAGTTTTGATTAGCAGAAAAGCAAGTACTTAATTTTCTTAAGTCTCAGTAAAATGAACCTGTATATAAAATGTATATAAATGTATATAAAATGACACATTTTATGTACACAAGCCTATACGCTGTGTGGCCAAAGACAGATATATAATACGAAGACATTCTGAAATAGCAGTAAACCCATCTGGTTTTAAAATAACAATGATTTCAAAAGCTATGCTAGTTGCAAATAATGATAATCAACATATCACACCAGCATTAGAATTTGCTATTATGTTAACATAAAAAGTGAAATTCCTTCTAAATGTTAAAATCGTACTGATGGTGTTTAATCTTTTTCTAATTTTGGTAAAGTAAATCTATATATCATTCTGCCTTGTCGTATTACAAAGTTTTTTTCTTCCCACAGAAGACATACAAAATAAAATGGATGTAAATGGATATAAAATGGATATAAATAACATCATTGAATTACCGTTTTCAGCAGACCTGACTATGAAACATTTTAAAAAAATTCTAAAAATAGAAGGCATGTACTGTTGAGAACTGTTCTCTTCTCCTAATCTATAAACCTGGAAGCATATTTCCCAATGTTCCTTGTAAAGTGCTTATGCTGTAAACAAAGCCAAAGAGTATCATCCTCAAATACCACATGGGGTCTCTTGGAGCTGCTCCACATTGGTATTCTATCCGGATGCTACTTAATGAGCAAAGCTTGCCCCTCTGGGAGTCAGCCTCAGCTGAAGTATAGTCAGGTTGACTTCATTAGGAACAATTCCAAACCCTTTGCTCAGAATTACATATTCTCTTCTTTTGCTAGATAGGTCTTTGTTCCCTTTGGATAGTAGAGATACCTGCGGAGAAAAAAAATTGGTAGTGAGTTGGAAGTAAGAATTTCCCACTATTCACACTCACCAGGTATGGAACCAATCTCTATGCTATCAGGAGAAAGCTGATGCATGAGTATAATGCGGAAGCCAAGAAACCTGAGAAGTCTATCAAAAGAAATGGTTTTAATTTAGAGTTTACAGCAGTTTGATGCAGAAATCTCTGGGTGAAATTCTATCATCTATGCTACACACAGGGAATTAGTCTGTCTAATGATCCTCTGAGTCAAAATTTATGGACTAGTCTGCAAATAGAATTAGACCAGTGTAGTACAAAGGTCTCCCACAGATAATCAATGAAGCCTGAATGTAATAGAATGTATTTTTGGGCCAGCTTTAACTTATGTTGCTGATGTAACATCTCCAGACTTCAGTACTATGGAGAACTAGTGAAAAACAAGTCTTTATGATCACTTCTTTCTCCTCTTCCAATTCCTCTTTAGCCTGCTACATAGAAAATTAGCAGAGAAAGTGATGGAGCTGCATCTGTCAGCTTTCTGTTGGTGAAACTTGTCTCATAATCAAGATGTATTAAAGTGTTATAATTATTATATGAAAATACGATTTGCTGTGAGAAAGCAAAACAGGTTGTTTCAGTTTTGTCTCAAAATCCCACCAGTCTCTAATACAAGACATCCCTGACTACTCATATACAATATGTGTATCTCAGATATCCAAAGGCCTTTCAAACATTCCTCTATACACATGATCCCTCAGGAAGCAGTGTTATTTTGATTACTGAAGTACTGAAGGATATGGAATTATTCCAGAAATGAGGAAACAGTTTATACGTTTGCACACACACTTGAACACATGCAGATAGAAATCCCTAAGCTGAAAGATCGTTATTAAAGTTGCAAAGTCAAGTACACTAAAGGAAAAACAAAACAAAGACAGAAGGTTAACACCAAACTTCCATTCAGCCCACTACATGTATAACATAATACTTGATGGGGCACTGTATCTGTGCAAAAATTAGAATCATAGAATGGTCTTGACTGGAGATGGTCAGTAAAGATCTTGTAGTCTGACATTCCTGCCATTGGCAGGGATGTCTTTCATTAGATCAGGTTCTTCTCAAAACCCTATCCAACCTGATATTTAATACTTGCAGGGATGGGACATCCACAGCTTCTCTGGGCAACCTGTTCCAGTGTCTCACCACCATCATTATAAAAAGACTTCTTCCTTATGTCCAATGTAAATCTATCTGCTTTAAGTTTAAAACTGTTGTCCCCTATGCTGTTGCTACAGGCCTTAGTAAAAAAAATCTGTCTTTTAATCCCTTTTAAGTACTGAAAAGCTGCAATAGTATCTCCCTGGATGCCCTTTTGAATTTCTTGTATTTTTTTGGCCAAATTTGAAACCCTTGCTACAACACAGAAGAAAATAACATAAGATTTTTTAATATGGGCAAGTAACACAGGGCAAAGCTTCTTACCTTCAATACCTTCGTTCAGTGCTGTAAAGACTAAATCTTTCAGCTACTTCCATGGCACAGATTTCTAGAACTACAGGACTTCATGGAAATATGGAAAACTCGGGAGCCTGAGGTGGTTTACAGATAAAACGTCCCAGTAAGATAAACAGTTATTACTTTTTATGTAAAGATCGGTCTTAAATAGAAGGTTTCAAATTAACTTTTAAAACTGAAGTTGATACTATGATGAGGACCAAGAATTATCTTCACTGAATACCATGTCAGAAACACAAAGATCTGACATTATCTTAGCAGTAAACAGAGGTTCTGCTAGCAAAAAGAGATTATTCAAGGACAAGGAATACAATTACAATACTTAGAGGAACACTGTGCCTGTTAGTACTACTGACATACTAGAATTGCTTTTACCTTGCACTGCTATATCAGAACAGCTATCTATGTAACAATGTGCAACTCCTCCTCTAGACATAGTCATTAAGGAGATCTTGAAACCAGTAAAAAAGAACTTACTGTTGTGTGGCCCTGATTTCTGAGCACTGAAGCCAATCCCATCTTCCATTTCTTCAAAAACTTTCAGATTGTCTTTTATTTAGCCTAAGAGTTACAAAAGTGCCTTTAAACAACATCTTGCTGTGACATAGAAAGATATTACATTCTTATCAACTAAGCTGCCCTAGCTGGATGGAACCACTGAAGCTTTAAAAATAAACAAAATCAAAACCACTTTCACTTTACTTGAACTGAATGTGTTTAGTTCATAGCACCTGTATAAGACAGTCTGCTTGCACAAGAATGATTCCAGAATACACTGAGGTTTCTGAGCCGTCTTATGTAGGAAGATGTCTTCTTATTTGATGTGCTTTGACAGACTTTTTCTATTCTCTAAGAATTCCACCAAGCAGACACCTCAGACACACAGAAGTCATGCTTGAAGTAAATCTTTTCCTCAAACTGGTAGGAAGATCTGCTTCAGAACTGCAGAGCAAACTTGCAAGAGCAAACGCATGTTATCTTGGCCAAACAAGTCTGTGATGACAGATGCTTCTACTCAAAAACAGAGAAGTCATATAAGAATGTCTGAGAGCTCAGGGCATGTGATCTCTGCAAGGGATCAGAGCCATCTGCCTGCTGTTGAAAACAGTCATTCCCACAGTCCAAATGCAGACAGCTTCATAAACATGCACTTTTTCTACAGACAGTGTGGACTTCAGACATTTCCATTGTCAGGAGACCACTTAATTTTGTGTATTCATCACTGAACTGCATCAATGTGTAGGTACCTACCAGTCAGGCTGAACTCAGGCCAGATGCTCTTTCATATTTTCCAACAAGAGGTGAAATGCACCTTTCCACATATCTCACTGCTAAAGGGAATCTTCAGCTGAGTGAGGGAAGAGGCTCTGTGTCAATGACAGTCATACCGCATGATCAGACTATTTTGGTACTTGCACCAGACATCCCTGGATCACTTCTCTGTTCTACAGAACATAATGTCATGAATAACAGCCAGGTTATATGTCTTTTACAGCTAGCAGTCCTAAGACTAGTCAAATCTATCAGTCTCGATGTTAACTGCTAGAGAGCAATAACTAGTTTCTGCACAGTCCCTATCATTCTGATTCATAGGGAAAAATAAAGCTTAGCGACAACAACAAAACAAATGAGCAAACAAATAAAACCTACATACTAAGCAAAGTGGGGAAAAGTCCTTTGTTATGGTGTTGTAATACAAGAAAAAAATTCTAACTCTTTGTTGTTAAGGTCATCCCTGAAGTGATGACAACATTCTTATAATTCTCTAAAAATACAGTTAGCAGTAATTTTTTCACATCTGGCCATTTGATTTTGACATGCAAAGCTGCTAATACCCTATGATCCGAGGCATACATTTTTCCTAGTTTTCTCTAGATTTCAAACATTACCATGAAGCCTGGCACTTGTATCTTCCAAGTATAGCCAATATTTGTGCAGCTGTAACAACTTGGTAAAAATTATGTCTATAGCAACTGTGAGAAGGTTCAACATGGCTATCTCCACGTTCAGCAGTGAACCCTATCCCACAAGTCTTTTAATCCATTTCTTGGCCAAGTCTTTCTCTGTCAGTGGAATTCTCTATATTAATTAATGTGACAAGTATTCATCACTGCCTAACCCTAGGAGTTGGATGAAGCTGAATCTAGGATCAGTTGCTACACCAGGTTTTCATTCTAATTTCTGTGGATCTGTGACTGAGGAAAGATAGGCCAATACTGCCTCTTAGTGGAAGAACAGCATCCTTCAAAAAGGTGCAGGGAATGCTGGTATGAAAAGAGAGTGGCACACTTACAGGTCCACACAGACCCTCATCTGGCAGCTATCAGAACTGCAGTGGGGGTGAATGAAAGACTGTTACAGTCTTGGATGTTTAAAAGTGAAAATAAAAATAATAACAATAGTAAAAAAGTATTGCTGAGCTTTGTCAGAGTTTTTTACCTCCTTGGATAGAAGTATTATTCAACCGAATGCTGGCATGAGTCTAATAAACATTGTTGGCCAAAACAATCTTCTTCTGTATGCGTAAGAAGTAGGAATCAACATGGACAACCACTTGGATTATGAAAACAATTATCAGAAAATGCCTGACGACATTAGATGGTGTCGTGGTTCGGAGAATGGAAATCATTTCTCCCCTTCCTGGCTCGGTCCCGTGTGGAGCCTGCGGGCTGGGGCAGGGTCCGCCCCCGGTGTGGCCCGGCGGGCGTGCTCTGGCGGGCAGTGTCCGGTGGGCTCTCGCTGGACCGTGGGGGTCCGGGGGAGGGGGCATGGGCCTCGGGCCGTGGGGGGCCCGGGCCGCGTCTTTCCTCTCGGGTGTGGCACCAGGTGGACGGAGGAAGCCCCGGGCCCCGAGCAGGGGTGCGCCCGGAGCCCGGCGGCAGCGCCACGGTGGCGAGAGCCCTGCGGCGGGGG
>VYZS01093493.1:12452-44760 GCA_013400695.1 Neodrepanis coruscans | reverse complement strand
TTTTTTTTTCTTTGTAGATTAAATATCTAAGGAAAAAAATCCCAACAGCAGGGCTAATTTTGATGTTAATCTGCAAGCCTTTAAGTCATAAAGGCTATCTGATAGGCTCCTGTATTTGCAGCAGGCAATATTTCAGTTGTCTGGTTTTTAATATTGCTCCTAACAAGTTGTGCCACAGAACTGGTTTTTGCAGCAATGACATTGAACGTTGTGTGGGTTAAACAACATATCTGAGTGGTTTGGAGTTGTCTATGGTGAAGCCAACAGAGAGAGCATTCTTTGTCAAAGCACTGATTTATAAATCTGATGGATATGAGTCAGTGTTATGCTGGCAGTCGTTTATTATATTTCAGCCTGGACTTGAATAGCAGGAAGTCACTTTTTGGCCCTCTTGTAAATCTTGGGATGCCTAAGAGACCCATTTCCCTGCTCCTTGCACAGGGACTGTCAGT
The DNA here is from genome assembly GCA_013400695.1 of Neodrepanis coruscans. NCBI lineage: Eukaryota > Metazoa > Chordata > Aves > Passeriformes > Philepittidae > Neodrepanis > Neodrepanis coruscans. The sequence continues at coordinate 44,308 of VYZS01093493.1, read as the reverse complement.
TTTCCAGTGAGCTTCCTTCCCTTGCTGCTTCTCCCCTGCATCCCACTCTCCCTGTTCCTTTGCTGTTTCTAAGCTGGAATGTGACATTTGAAGCAAATTTGGTCATACTCCATGTACACCAGCAGGTATTGCTGCCACAGCTGAGTGTGTGTGTGCTGAGACTCTGCCTGGGTGCTCAGAGATTGCACACACAAACAGAGCAGGGCAGTAATGTTGAAGGAGGGGTTGGATTTGAAGCTGCAGATGAGTTTTCTGAGGAATGGAGTTGGGGTGGGGGATAAAAAGACTGAAGTGCAGAGCCAGGGATGTCTCTTGGTTGGGGTGAAGGCTCAATGGCAGAACCTGGAGTAGGTGCTCGTGTTTTCTTACTTTTGCTCCCAACTTTTTAGGCTGATGAGCTCCTGCTGGAGCATGTCACTGACATGGGCAGTGCCAGGGGTGCTCTTTGTTTGAGAGCAACAGACTTTAAATGAAAACTGCACTGATGCTTCAGGTCTAGTCTGTCCCCAGGGCTAAGTTATTTGTCACACAGGTCTGCAGTAGCAGAAATGGAAAGTGTTTCTTCCTCTCACGTTCTTGGCTGTGCAGAACCCAGGGAGACACAGGGTGCCTGTGCCTGTGTGTGGTTTCATGTTGTAGTGTGTGTCTGTTACTCAAGAGTATTGCTGGGATTAGAGCTCTGCAGCACAGCTGATACTTGTGTTCCCACATTGTAGTTCCTTGTTTTAGAAGGAGAAGTTGATCATTTTATCAGTGTGCTCAGGGCTGTGCAGTGTAGCTGCTCAGTGGGTAGCTCTGTGACCTGTTAATTGATTTTAGAGCTCTTTAATTATTTTTCAGTCCTTTTTTCATCACCACAGTTGCATAAGGTAAATTCCCAAGTCCTAGAACTTATCTTAATTTCAGTAGGGCAAAGATTTTTCCATCTACTCTATTTTGGAAGCAATCAGCTGACTTTGAAGTTGCAATAGTGTTTTCTTTGCCTTGTTTTTGTGAAGTGTTGAAGCAGGTGTGATCTCAATGGATTTTATTTCGTGGACTCTACGAGTCACAACTTCAAGATTACAATCATTGTTATGTTGGCAGCAACATAGTGAGTTCAGGGTTACTACTGGGAATTGGAGGGTGTTTTTTTTCAGTGCATGGGAGTTGTTTTTTTTGTTTGAAAACAATCCTGGCTCCAAAAGTGAAAGTGTTTTCCTATGGGGGAAAGAATTTTAAACTTTGTCATGAAACAATTCCATTCTGTTTGTGCTTTCTCACTGGTGACAATAATATGGGTCATCCTCTATTGTTTGGGGTTTTTTTAAGACTTTAAAGTATAAATCCAGTTTATTGTAGGAGAATGAACTTGGGCTGGTTCCCTCTCAGTGCTTTGCCAGTCTTTGTGTACTTGGCTTTTTTACTCTCTCAGGCTGAACTCTTGCCCATGAAAAAAGTTCTCCTATTTTATTCCCATATTGACAAGGAAATGTGGACATCAATATGCCAATATAGATATATGCACTTGTCATCTTGGGTATTTATATTAAATTACAATATATTAAATAATGGCCATTCTGTATCTTACCTACGTCAGAGCTTAAGTAAAAATGTCTCTTAACAGAAAGCTTTATACTGGTACAAATATGAATATAGGGCATGCAAATGTGAAATTTTTATGGGGGGAATATGTTATACAGAAGAAAAACATACTTTAAAAAGCTGGGAAATATCAGTGTGAAGACTAACCACAGTCACCCTCTCTGTGTGCTGCAGGGTGAGCCCCTCCAAACCATATAATTAAAGACTGTCTTGTATGGTTTACATTGTATTTTTTTCCACAGGGCTGGTACTTCTTTCAGGGCACAAGATGGATGTTGTGCAGTGAATGAGCAGCTATTCAATATTCTTATCCTCCTCATACAATGTGTCAGCCTGTGCCCCATTTACGACACACCATCCCTGCCCCGTGCTGAATAAAGAGCTGTTGAACTCCTCGTGGGCTTTGCTCTGGTGCTGCTCACTGCAGGGACTGAGCTCCATAAATGTCAGTGCATGGCACTGCTGGGAAGTGAGGTGGGATCCTTCTTTTGGGGATGCCAGATGGGGAAATGCCACCAAAGACTGAAATTGCCCAAAGCTGCCCTTCCTTTTAAATGCCTGGTCTTTGCCAAACCCTAATTTTAATCTGTAGTACTCAGCACTTTTTTTTAGCAACACTTGATGTGTCCAGAGCATGGAGCTCATTGTTGTGAGCACTCAGCACTTTTGCAGTGTGAGCTTTAGATGCTCTGACAGGAGCCTGGGAGTGAGAAACACAGCTGGGCACTGGGGATGGCAACTGTGTGCTGCTCATCTGGCCATGGCACCTCTGGAGCAAACTGGAGCTGGTCTGGTTCTCCAGGGCAGCATTTAATGTCAAATCTCACAAAATAGTCTTTCTTTTGTTGAGATTGCTTGTTTTGCTGGCTCACATTGGGGTGGTTATCCTGGCACTGCTTCTCTCAGGGATCTGATGAGTTGGGAGGGGGAGACACCCAGTTCTAAAGACAGATGTGTTCGTGTGTGTGGGACAAAATTCCATCTGGTTGACAATAGTTTCCTTCACTTACAAGCAATTTGCTCCTTGTGCCCCATGTATTGGGAGCTGGAAGAGAGGGCATATACCCTGCATTTGGTGCCTGTGATCCTTATCAGAACACCATGGAAAAGATGTACAGGACAGAATGGACTAAAAATGTGAAAGGAACCTTTATCTGGTGTTTTCTAATTCTTGAGAACGAGATTTTTGGTGTTAAACTTCGTATATCGAGTCAGTATTTAATTTCCTCTTTAAGAAAAGCAGGAATAGGACAAAAAAAAATTCCTGGATACAGTCCTAGGGGATGCTTGTGAGGTGTGTACCTTGTAACAGGGCTGCTCTGCTGAATAACCTGCACACTGTGATAGCAGCTGGTGGGGCACAGGGTACAGTTCTCCAAATGGACTGTCATTAGTGGTGGAAGAATGACAATATTTTCCAGTAGGGTTCCCAGTAATTACCAGACACTACAAGAACACTTGGACATGAGAGTCTCTGTGGTTTCCATCTGCCCAGTCCTTTCCAGTGCAGTCATGAGGATCCTGCTGTGGACACCAAGGAGGTGGAATGCTAATTATGGGTCTTCATTTGGGTCTTGCCTCTGCAGGAGGAGTCCTGCTTGGTTCCCACTGCTCTGTCCAAAATGTGCTGCCTGTTCAGTTGGTAAGCAGAGATCTTCTGGATCTGGGACATGTTCACTCCAAACAAAAATACCTGGAAAGCTTTGCAAACTTTAAGAAACCTTTCCCCAGTATCAAGCAATGCTGGCTGCAGGATCTCTGTGATTTGGTGATTATTCACTGAACCTCAGAACAAACTGGTGTCTTCAGCACTGGCACTTCTGTGCTTTAGATCCCTTAGTGAAGTAGTTTCTCTCCTACTCTTGTTTTAAAATTTCATAAAAAGGAGACAGGCAAGCTACAGACAAGACAGGGAATGACAATTCCCTGCTTTTATTTTCATTTTTTATTTTATTTTGTGTGTTTGGTTTTTTTCCTTGAGAGCTCCCCAACAGCGACTTTTTGCTTGTACCACCTGCACATAAACGAAAAGATCATTAGGCTCAGGCAGACACATGGTGTGAAGAGCCTCAGCCAGCATATTTGAAGTTTGGCAAAGTTTGAGCTGCTTCAAAGAGGGTCTGGCAATGGAAGGTGTCAGAAAATCCTGACGTGGCACTGCTGGGAGTGTGACAGTGGAGGGATGCTCATGGATGGCAGTGATGTGAGGAGGATGTTCTCTGTGTAGAGCTCTGAACTCAAAATGATGGCCTTTACAGTTGTAGCTAATGCTGAAGGGATGCTCTGTGCATGGATTTTTGTGGGAAAGGGGGTGAAGAGTCTGGGGAACCCCCTGAGCCCCAGGGCCAACAACTCTTGTGCAGTCACACAGCAGCATAAATGCACATAGACTTTCCCCTTCCCCCATCACTGTGATAGGGATAATCTGTATTTTTAGTCATTAAATGCCTGGTGGGATAAACATCATCATCACTCACTCCAGAGATGCCACATTCATGTGTAGCCACAGATCTGATTTCAGAGTTACCAGGAGATTCTTGTTTTTAAAGCTCAAACTCCACCCCAGTGGTGCTCTCTTTGACTTCCTACTCTTCAGCTCTTTGTTCCATCTCTGTTATTCTGGAGGGAGGTATCAGCTTGTCTTTTCCTCTAGTAGAAGGGATGGCTGTGGCACCTGCTGACATCTCAAGCAGTGAGTGAAACAACTGTTTCTTCACTGAGAGAAGCCAAGAGTCACTTGCACACAAGTGCACTGGAGTCAGAGTTTGTTACTGGCTGAGTCCTATGAAGTTTTGCTTTGGGAATGGGAAGAGGGTTTCCAATGTGTGAATAATTGACCTCATCTTAAAGGGAAACACAAACTTGTGAAAATCTCTACTTCCAGCCTTGGTTTATGGTGACAAAGCAGTTGGTGGTGCTTAGGATTCACCTGTGCTGTTACACATTTAACTGGTGGCTGATGTGAGGGGCTCAGACTGCAGCTGGTTTAGGTGCAGCTTGGCAGGAGCTTGTCAGGGCCAGCACCATCTGCTTCCAGAGCAGCAAAATGTCTTTATTGCTTCTGTGCAAGTGTTGGCTCCCTCCTCCACTGGGACATCTCACACTGAACTGCCTCCTCTGCAAGGGCTTCCCTGGAGGAGAAGCCTTGAAGAGTGCAGTTTACTACATGCAGTTCTTTCCTGGCTCCCTTAAATTTGGGAGTGTTCTTATTCACCAATGTGCATGATTTCATTGAATTTCCTTCTAATTGCTGGAATTTAAAAACATCAAGAAGAAGGTTTGGCAATTCCCTGATGCCAGCACAGCTCAGAGACTTGTCATGAAAAAGCCCAGTTGCCAGGCATATAAATCCAAGATGGTTTAGGTGTTCAGACCTGAAGAGTGTGTCCCAAGAAGAGAAGTTGAGCTCCATGACTTACTCTTATTGTTCCCCTGGCCAGTGAAGCATTTGAGAACCCAGCCATGTAAGCTTTATAAATAGCTCAGCCAAAGTTTTCTTCACTTCCTCTAATGTGTTCCCCCTGCAAAGAAAACCCAGTGTCTGGGCAGCACTTTGCAAGGTCTGTGTGTCACTGAAAGGACAAAAAAGGTGACTAATACTCCCTGCACTCAGGAATGTGGGGAGGGCAGTGAGTGTTATGTGTCAAAAAGTTTGTTTTCCCAAGTGAAGGAAGGGGATGCTGAGGAGGATGGATCAGTTCCTGACATGGAATAAGATAGTTTTACAATTTAAGGTCTTTCTCTGTTTAGTCTCTTCTCCTGTCTCTGCTGCAGCACGTTGGAAGAAGGGAGAAGTGTTGAAATTCTGGGAAGTCCAGTTAAGTTCTGATTACAAATTGGAGGAGTGTCCTTCCACTGAAGGACTATTCCTCCTTCTTTTTCCCTGTCCTAAGCACAAATAAATCTTCTTGCAAGAGGAGATTTACACATAGAAATCATAGACAACAGACCAACCAACCAAACCTGGTGGCTCCCAGCCCCTGGCACGTGTCCATCCCAAGAGGCTGAGTTTGGCACTGGGCTGTCAGTGAATTCATCCCTGTTTGCAGAATCCAAATTTACCCCAGCACAGCTTCACACAGGTTGGTTTGTGCACAGCAATGCTCCCACAGCTTCATGGCTTTGGTCTCAAGGAAGTATTTTGGATTCAGTGGAAAAGCAAATGAAGGGGTGGCCCAAGCCCTTGCCCAGCCCGTGTGAGCCCAGTGTGGGGATGGTGTTTGTCACAGGGACAGTGGGAAGGAGCTGCAGGAGGAGCCCCTGGAAACATCCCCTGCAGCTCCTGCTGTGAACTGCAAGTGATTTATGTGTAAGGTGGATTTCTGACAGTGGGGGTGGAAGTGTTATGGGTTTTGTTTTTTTTTTTTAATTTAATTCTTGCATTTTGGGAGCATTTTGGGTGGCATCTTGCCCACGTGCCATTACTGACTGCTGAGGTTCCCTTGCAGAGGAGCTGGTAAGGTGTGTGCTGCTCCCTGGGGCAGCCAGAAGTGTGACCCTGAACTACAATTTCCTGTCATGTTTCAGAGATTTTAGATTTCACTGATATACTGGAACCATTCAGATCATGTCCCTGCTGCTGGTGACTGTGTGTTGCACCAGTGTGTGCAGGGAAGGCTGGTGGAGGGGATTCTCCAGACTCCAACTGTGCAGTGTTAGAAAGTTGTCATTTCATCACCTCCTGGCTGGCACGTGTTTGTGGAGAGCCCAGCTCTGTTTTCTCATTGCTGCAGTTCCAGATAACTCAGAACTACATTTTTACACTCCTAAGTGTCCTTTCTCTTTTTGCCAGGGCAAAACTTGCAGAGTACCCCAGGGATTGGGCTCTTTTCTTCATCTCTGTTGAGACTGGAGGGGCTCCATCTTCACTTCATCTTCCTTTGCATGAGGAAAGGAGTTGTGAGGCAGTGCCAAAACTAAGCTTATGCCTGTTGGTTGAATAAGTGAGTAAAGGTTTAATTTCAGTGTAGGGGTGACTGTTCTAACTGTGCTGGATGTTCACAGCTGCCTTTTGGAGGAGGGTGTTCTTAGTGCTACCCTGAGCTCCTCATCTTGCCTTGCACTGCAGGAGAGAAGTTTTGGGCATCAAAGCACTGCTTTAGTCCTTTCTGACCTTTGAATTTTGCTTATAGCAGTTTGAGTGGGACATGAACAACTGCACAGAACCACTGCTTGCTTTATTGGAGCTGATGAGCTGTGCTGGCTTCTTGGTGGAGGTGACAAACACACCTGGCCAGCAGCTCCTCTGTCCCCAGCTGTCACACACTGGGGATGCCTGGAGAGCAGCTCCAGTCCCTGGAGGGCTCAGAGGGTGGGTCAGCAGCTCCAACAGGGAGATGCTGCTGCAGAAATGAGAAAAAAAAGGGCACTTTAGAGGGTTTGAGCTTCTCTTTCTCTGTGCCACCCTCATCACGCCTTCCACCACAACCTCTTCCTCTTCCCTGCCCCAGCCTCTCCCCAGCACAGTTTTTAGTTTGTGGGCTGTTACTTGTTTGGGTTTGCATTTTTCCTGGTTGTTTTTGGTGCTGTAATCTCAGGATCACTGGGAGGTTTTTCTGGAGCACAGAGGGATTTGTGGGACTGGGACTTCACAAGGGGAGGAAATGGAGATACTGAGGAGGGAGGGCATGGTATTGTGAGCTGAGAATCAGCATTCAGATTTTATTTTTTATAAATACCAGGTAAAACTGTCTGCTTGGAAGAAAAACAACTGCTTGAAATACTCTCTTGGTGATTTCCCTGCCTTCCCTCCACACAGGAATTTCACAGTTTGATAGAGCTGATTTTTCTCTGCTGATGGAAAGCATGGAACAAATTCCTGGTAGACTGTAAAAGCTGAAAGATATTTTCTCCTCTAAGCCTGATTCCTTAGCACCACCTGTGCTCTCATTTCTCTCAGTTTCCATGAAGTTCAGCCCTGTCTGTAGCATTTTGTGGTTTTTAGGTGGTGAGTGATGCAGGGCTTCACTTGCACATATTTCAGGAGAATATGTATTTGTTTTTTAACAGCACTTCAGATATTCACAAGGCAAATATTCCTTCTCATCTGGTTTTGTCCAGAATAAAAATCAACCTGACATTTGAGTGGATAGTCCTTACACATATATAGATATATGGAGATATAGAATTGCCCTGTTTACTGCTATTGGAAGGTCAGAAGGAATTAGCAATAGGTGAAATGGGTGAAATTTCCTTTCTTGGCCTTTGGATCAAACCAGGAGTTCTGGTCTCACAGACACCTCATCTGTCCTGATGATTCCAATGGGATTGTTCATGTGAGCCAGGGCAGTGTCCACTGTTCCTTTGGAGCCACAGGCCCAAACTGGAGTTTTATGGTACAAAGGAGTTTAAGAAAAATGGTATTTGAAACTTTGTCTGCCATAAAATTATTCTGTATTAGAAGATTTGAGAATCCGTTGTTTGTAGTCAAAGTTAAAGCACAAAAAATCTCAATACTGCAAAGGTATTTACCATTCAGGCTAATTTTGGGAGGGGGGTGAGGAAAGGCCTGATAAGGTGTGTACTTGACCACATGTAGTTAAAAATATTATTTGGAATATAAACTTCCTTGTCTGAAGACCAGCTTTATGCACAAAGTCAAAAAGCACAAAAAGCAGTTCTCCTGCTGGCCTCCATAAGTATACCTTAATGCTGCTGAATCCTGGAAATTATGCAGGGCATGCTTTTTAAATGTTGATTTTGACTTCTTGCCTGGGACCAAGTGTAAAGTCTTTCCAAGGAAATACTTAGAAGACTTGTAGTGAAACCCAAAAGCTGCTGCCAAACCTTAGTTTTTAGAAAGGGAGTAGGGGGCAATCCAGCCTGTTAAAAACTTCCAGTTGTTTGTAATTAAATCCACTTCTTCTGTGCACAATAAACATATACTTAGAAAAAGATCATTTTACATAATACTTATGTGGTTTGCTGCTGCTCTTCAGCTGCTAAAAATCAAGCAGTACGTTTGCTATTTTAGTCTGGGAAGGTTTGTGAAAGCTGGGAAACCAGGACTGCTGCAGCTGTGCCACCACAGTGGCACAAATCCATGTATCCAGTGGTGACACACAAGTCGAGCCAGGGAATCCTGTTCTCATCCTGAACCATCTTTCCCACCTCTAACTGGTTCAAGTTTGTTTTGGATTGACAGGGGTGGGAATGAAGAGGAGATAAAAATATCCCAGCCACACATCCCTCCTCGCCAGCAGCAGCACCACTCATGGCTTTGCTGGAAACTCTGGGATTGTAGGAACTTCTCATTGCTGCTCTGAGGGCTGGCAGGAGGCAGGACCACCAAATCCTCACCACCCTCAGGTTGGTCTGCCACAGTTCATTCAAGATTGTTTCACATCCACTGCCATCATTCGTCTGGAGGATGGTGGAAGCTCTTGCTGAGAGCTGCTCCTCTTCCCAGCTGCCCCTGGGAATGAAGTAACTGGTAGTTCTGTCAGGAAGCCCAGCACAGACAACACCTCCCTAGGGAGCAAAGGGGCCAGAGCTTCAGTGAGGTTTTGTACCCCCTCTTGCAGAGAAGGGACCCCACCAGGTTGGGAAATGGGAGAGATTCCTGGAGAAGGGAGTCAGCCCATCTCTTTCCTGTCAGTCCTGCATTCACCTCCAGGTTCTGTTGTTACTCTTGGTTGATGTCAAAGACCAAATTCTGTTTAAATGTATGTTTGTTGTGGCCACAAAAGTGCCACCTCAGCTTTCAGTGTGGGGCACTTTGAGCTTGTTAATGAAGTTTCTCATAAACCCAGGTCTTCTCCTTTGTCCTTTAGATGAAGTTTGCTACATGCACAGACACACAGCCCTATCCAGGAGCCTGGGTGAGAGCAGAAGGCTGATCCCACCAAAGATGGACAAAAACCTTGCCCAGTGTGTGTGACAGTCCTGCCTTAGACCTCTTGCAGCTGGCAGTGATGGCTGGAGAGGGGACAGCCCAAGTGAGTTCATCCAAGAGGCAAATTTTGAATTTTTCTATATATTTTCTAGGTTGGCCTGGAGAAGTTGTCAGTTGTTACCAGGCAAGTTGCAGGAGATGTTGGATGCTGTGAAAAAAGAATAGACACAGGGCATGGAAGGAGCAGAGAGGAGCTGCTGAGTGGTATTATCTAATAAGTGACATAAGAAAAACCATCAAGCCTTGTAGAGCAGATTTGTTAGGATTTGAGATGAAAATCCCTGTTGCTTGTTGAGATTATCCCCCAGCATATGGCAGGGAATGTAACAGAGATGTAGAATTAGCTGCTAATGATCTGGACACCTCTTGGAAACAGATGTTTGTAGTCCTCTGTAACTGTGTGCTGTTTAATTCAGCTGAAATCTGGATTACACAACAACAGGCCTGACATGGTATTAGAGTGCTTACAGTGCTCCCCTCCCAGTGACCTCCCCCAGTACAGATCACCTCTTTCTCATGATGCTGCGGTTGAGAAGAAAATTGCTCAGAGTTGATACCTAATGCAAAAACCCCCTCTGCCACACATTTCCCATCAGGTGGTTCTGGTACCCCCTCACTCACCCTGACTTGGAGCTGTTGTCAGTAAATCCTCATCCTCTGTTGTCATTAAAACTCATCCTCACTGTTGTTTAAGGCACTAAAGTTTCCAGCTCAGGGGTGTAATTCCCCTCATTTCTCTTTAGGATCTTTTACTTAAGCCTCACTTAATCAATCTGTTCTATAATGCTCTTGCTATGCTTATGTTTCTTTATATTCAAAACAATGTTTCCTAACATCTCTTAATTCACTTATCTCAGCTTGGAAGACACCCTCCTGGAGCTGGAAGCCCTCATTGTTCACAGGGGGGGAAAAAATCTGTTAGCTGTCAGTTCAGTCCATCAATTTTCCACCTCTTCCTTCGTGTTAAACTTCCTCTTGGACTCTAAAAGCAAGACTTTAACCTCAGCTCTTCTTTCTGAGTTGGATTCTTCTGTCCTGGCGTCATCTTTGTTACAAGGCTTCACACACTGCAGGACAATAATATTTTTCTTGTGGTGCAATGAACAGCACTGCAGACACTGTTCCAGATGGGGTCATTTTTTCTCTAAATTAGCAACTGCCTTAATAGATATTTTCTGTGGCTTCCAAACGATGTGGTATTGCTTGAGCAAAAGTGTAATTCCACTGAGAGATTTCGAGCACAACATTTGCTGGGCTTCCAGAAACAAGTTTTTTTTTTTTTTTTTTGGTTTTTGTTTTTTCTGAAAAAGTGTTTGCAGAGTGAAAACAAGTTTGCTGGATTATTGTGTTTGCACACAGATTGAAAATATTTATATTTTCTGCTATATTTTTCTCTAAGAACAGAATTTTCATGGAGGCTTCTGCATTAATATAAGGGTTAAACCATGGCAAACATATCTTGAAACAATTGGAATGTTTCTTTGTATGAGGAGCAGAAAGGCCAGTTTTCTGCATCCATGGATACTTGTAAAGCTTCACCTTAGACTGGTTAATTCTCTGTCATTTTAAAATAATCATTTGAAAATGCAATTTTAATTTAGCCAACTTGTTTCCAAGCCCAAAAAGAGTCATTTATTCACTTGAAATTTCCTTGGAGGGGTGGAGAGGATTCTTACACAAGCAAACTGGGCTGTGGACTAGCACAAGAAATCCTTGGTGCTTCAGTTCTTCTTTGTCAGAGACAAGCATGAAAAAAGCAAGAAATAATGGAAAATCCATGAGAATACTTTAACAATCCTTAGGATCACAGGTAGTTTTCAAAACACCAGTTTCTAAATAGCTGAATTTAATTCATTCTGGAGAAATTCTAATATTTCTGATGGTCATTCACCTAATATCCATTGGCATGGCCAATAGCTGAGTGCTGAATTTAAACTCTGCTGCTTCCAAGATTACTGGATCTCTAATTGCTTTTGAGATGGAGAGGCTGCAGCTTGGTCCCATATTCTTTTTGTAGCTCATTGCCCATCCTGAGCCATCAGCACACTCAAACAGTCTCTCTGTATGCAGGATTTTTTTTTTTTAATGCAAAATCCCAAAGGACCATTCCAATCTTTTTGCACCCCTTTTGCACACCTTTTAACACACCTTTTAACACATTTTAAATACACTTTTTACACAGTTTTAACACACCTTTGAACACACCTTTTTTTTTACACACTTTTTTTTTTTTTTTTGACACAATTTTACAAAGTGAAAGGCCCTGAAGCACCTTCCAGCCTTGCCCTGGAGCATCACACAGCCTGTGCTCTCAAGGATGGGCAGGGATTCACACACTGCATTCCCTGGAGAGCCTGGGCAGGGTGACATTCCCTGAATAGCCAGTCCAGGATATTGCAGTCCAGCTGGAGAGCAGGGACAGAAGGAGGCACTGGCTGAGCCCTGACTGTGAGCAAGAACAGCCCTTTGTGTTTGTGCACTTGGGGTCAAGCACGTTTTGTGCTGGGGCACAGAAGTGGCTCATCCCTTCACACTGGAGGCCTGGGAGATGCTGTGTTTGAGGAGAGAAAGTGGGATTTTTGTGTAGCCAAAGAGCCAAAGCTGTGCCTTCAGGGAGGGAGAGATCCCTGCCAGCTCCCCATGGGAACAGGGCTGGGAGGGCATGAATTTCTTGTGTCTGTGGGGATGGTTTGGTTCAGTTGAGCTCTCTGGGGAAGATGTTAATTGTGCATGCCTTGGCCATTAAGGGTTTGTTCATTCTGCATTTTTAGAAGAGGTTTTTTTTTTAGTTTTTAGCTTTATTCTCCACCTGCCTCCTACTGCACACAGAGAAAATCTTGCTTCTGCTGCTTGGGAAGCAGCAGTTTTCCAGCACTTCCCAACATTCCCTCCAGAAAGGGGTTATGTCACATCTGACCCAGATGCTTCTGGAAAACAAAGTGTCTCAGCACAGTGAGTTCTGGGAGGGACCCTCACACTCAGGAGCTGATCCCAGCAGTGAGGACAGTGCTGGGGGCAGAGGGCTTTTGCTTGGGTTAACTCAAGGGACAGCCAAACACTTTGGTTTGAATTAATAAGGGACAGCCAGTGCTACTTTGGTTTGAATTAATAAGGGACAGCCAGTGCTGGCTATTTCCAAGCTGGACCTTTGTGTTTCTCACATGGGAGTGATGTTCTTGGACCTTTAAAACCTTTAATACATTTTCTCCTGCCCTTTGATGAGGGATCTGTTTGCTGACACTCCAGTGGGTTGTGGCTCTGATGGCAGCAACCCTTGTGTCAACCAAAACAGAGCTGCTCACTCCTGATAATTCTAACTTTGTCTCTGCTTCCTAGATATGGTCAGATAGAGGTTCTAATGATCTTCTAAGTAGGAATAATTCTTAGTAGAAAACTTAATTCGTTGTTTTTTTGTATTTCTCCAACTGTCCCCCGTGCATATCTTTGGACCAGACAAATGAACAATGGCAATGCTTTGTAAGGTAATTTTAATTACCTCTGTAAGGTAATTTTAATGATTTGCTTGCAAAAAGCAGGTGTGTAGGATGGAGCAGAAGAGTTTTACATGCTCAGTAAATGTCTAAAAAGTTACTTGTGGAAATATTTTAAGATAACTTTTCAATGGAAAATAACTGACTCAACCTACCATGGTGGTGTTTCCAGTGAACTAAAAGTGGTGTAAAGTTCAGATTTATGTTTCTTTTTATAGCTCAGAGGGTTTCATCTTAAAGGGGTTTTAATAGATGCCAAATGTTCTCAATATCTGTCAAGGTCAATTATAGATGTGATTTTTTTTTCTTTCTATTTTTTGCACGGAGCAGGAAACACGAAGCATCTTATTGGAATTGTTCCTAGAAGGTTGGAACTCTGCAGATGTAGGAGATTTTCATGTGTCTTGGTGAAATGCTAAATCTAAAGCTCAGCAAATTACTCTGCTGGCTGTTAACAGAAGATTCCTGCTATGCTGGTTGGGCAGGAAAAGCAATGAGATTGCAAGATTTCCAGCCCTGCTAAATGGGGAATCTCTGATCCCAGGAGCAGCTCAGCTCAAGTCTTGTTGAGCTCTCTCCAGGGCTTCAGCAAGCCAGACCTAAAGGGTAAAATGTGCTGCTCTGGTTTCCAGCTACAAACACAGAGATCAATATCATGTCACAGTTAGAAGAGCTGTTAAAGCTGGGACATGCACTGTTTGTTATTAGATATTTCTTCAAGCATAACTATCACAGAACAGGGGAAAGGATTCATTCATTTGCAGTTCAAGCTTTATTTGGGCTCTGCTCTTTATTTTCTTACCTTTTCTTGACAAATGGGAATTTTAGGGCATCTTTCTTTGAGTGCTTTTCTGAAACACTGTCAAGGACATTTTAAAATGTTAAATACAGTGGTGCAGAAATATTAAAAAACATGGTGAAAGTTCTTTTCAGCCTTCACTGTTTCCCTTTCCTTTTCCTCTGTTAAACAGTCAGTATTAATCAAAGTTGAGTGGAAAATTCTCAGTTCAGCCCCAAAATACTTTTTTTTTTGAGAAAACCATGTAACTACTGCAATGAAAAATGTTGAGCATACCACTCAAAATTGAGAAAGAGACCAAACTACAGATTAAAAAGGATATTATCAAATGCAGTGTTGCATTGGCAGAACTTCTGAACAGAGTTTTCTCAAACTGCCCAGTTGTAACTTCACTCCAAAGACTGTTTTTCTTCCAGCCTGTTTGACATTGGAGCAGGAAAAAATTGGAGGGCAAGTGACACAAGAGTTCAGAAAAAGTTGAACCATAACCCACAGGGAATGTAGGTGTCCACAACCCACCAGTGGAGGTGAATCTGGCACTGAGCATCCCAAACTGGACATCAGCATCCTGCAGGACCTACCAGGAGGAAGGTGGGAAGGATGCAGTGGAGGATTCAGCATGTGGAAAGCACAGGAGGGATGTGGGTTTATTTGTGAGGGCTGAGAAGCCTTTGCAGGGAGGTTGTTATTAAAGACCAGGGAAAAAACAGTGCAAAACAGCATAATCAGTAATGGCTACAGCAGCTCATGTATCCCCTCTAAGACGAACATCTTCACCCCCAATTTATTTTTTTTTCTTACTCCCATGAACAGATATTCTTTCTCACTCTTTCTAATTTCACCTAGAGCGAGGAAATTACACTGGAAAAAAAAAATTAATTCTGGATTAAGCTGTTTTCTTGTCGTCCTTGCAGTTTATCACTCTGTGCAAATATTTGAAGGGATAACTAAGTGCTAACCTTGAATGTTTAATGTTAGGACTAACTTCTGCTCCTTGTTTACCAAAATAGGGCCACTGTGTAACAACAATAGTGGAAGTCAGTGTCAACGTGGGGTGCTGATATTTTAAGACAGGACTTGAATTCGTAATAAAACGAAGTAGAGGTTTTTAGGGTGAGTTAAATTTACTGCAGCAGCGCCCTCAAGTGCTGTGACACTTCCCAGCCCGATGGTGTCTGTCCCATGGGAGGGACACTGGGATTTATGAGCTGGGGCTTGATTCTTTAGCATGTTTAGCCCAGTAAAAGCATGTAAATTATTCTGCTGTAATTCTCGGTGCTCACACAAATCTGTGATGCTCTTTAGATTAATACCAGCTTGGAGGGCAGTGTGCTGGCTTGGGAGTTTCTTTTTTAATTGCTCTGCAGTAGGAAAGGTGTTCTCAGGATGAGTTTGGTTGGAAGTGATGGGAGGAGGAGACCTGAACAGAGGAGCTTTCTTCAGTCAGGTCAGCTGTGGGCAGGTCCTGCAGGATGCTGCTGTGTGCTTTGGGATGCTTGGTGCCAGCAGAGCCCAGGGCATGGCTTTATAAACTGCTCTGCAGCTCCTGTGGCATCTCCTTCCTTAGTTTAAGCTGTGGAATCCTCTGTGGTGTGACTCATTACCTTAACAAAGAATTTGGATTTAGTATTCACTCCCATTGGGTTTGGTAGGCTGTGGACTTGTAACCAGCAAACCATTTGTGGTGGTGTAAACTGTATGGACATAACTGGGGCAGTATAAAACAACTGCTGTGCTAGAGGTGTTACACATCCTGAACATCCCAGTGCCAGTGTGGTTGTGCAAGGACCCCATAGCCCCTGGATTCTCTGGACTGTGTTTTTCCCAAAAGAATTCCAGCTCTCCTTGAGGAAGCTGCTGGAGGGAGCCTTGGTTGCCCTCACTCTTCACCTTCTGAGTAATGAAGCCACAGTTGCTTCCAGCATTGCAGCATCCCTTTTTAGCTGTCTGACAAAGCTGTCTGTGTGATTTCCTCCCTTCTCCAGAATTCCCTTATGTTAAGCTCTCCACCTCTTGTCTCCCAGCACAGATAATCAAAGTAGGTCAAGTCATCTTTGTTCAAAAGCAGAGCTGCTGAGTGGTACCACTGCGTCTGGAGGAGCAAATTCAGCCCAGGGGAATGATTCCATGGCGGGGGGTAAGGCAATCCTGGCACCTCATAATTACCTGTATGCACAAAATGAACATTTGAGGCATTGCTGAGAGCAGAAGGCATCACTTACAGCCCTCCCCTGTGTAAAATTAATGCCCTTTCCTCCTAATTCTTAAGGATTTTTGTTAAGATACTTCAAAGTCTTTATTTAATATTCCTTGCATGTGCTATTCAAATGTGTGTTCTGTAGTGTCCTTTTGTGTGGGTTTCTCTGGATCCAGAGGGAATAGCAATTGCAATAGTGATAGCAATCTGTGGAATGAGGAATTGCAACATTTGGGCCATACCCACTCTGTATCTGAGTATTGAATGAATATTTCGAGAATAAAACAGGAAGAAAGGAAGAGGTCAGAGAGAAAAGAATGTAGAAATCATTCAGTTGTTTGACTTCTGAGGAAAATAGTGATACATCTTTAAAATAAACAAGTATAAAGGTCAGTGGCCATGTGGAGGTAAATGCAGTCTCAATTTCATATACCTTGAATCCTTAATCCTGCCCTGTAATCCTACATGACCACATCTGGATTTTGCAGAAGGTGAAATGTCCACTCACAAGTTATCAGGAGATGCTGGGCTGTGACATCTGGAAGCAAAAAGGGGCACTCCTGAGTCAGGAGCTTTGCCAGAAATGTGGAAGTGTTTCAGGGCAGAAATGGTCTCCAAGAACATCTTCCACGGTGGATGCATCTCACTGGGAACTGGAGTGTGTTTTCCCAAGAGACACAAGCTTTTCCTCCTCCCCTTGGCTTCTGCCAGGCTGGAGCTGGATATCTGCAGGGACACCAGCAAACATCACTGTGTGAGAGTATTGCAGGGACAACTTCCATCATCTCTTTGTTCTCTTTACCTGCTCTACCATTGCCCTCCAAAAAAGGAGGGGGGAGGAAAGAAGGGAGAAAAAGATCCCAAAAAACAGGATGGAAGAAAAAGGGGAAAAAAAAGATCTGGCATTATTTGGCAAAGTTCCAAAGGGAACATGACCAGGGAGTTTGGTTTTGCTAACGGAAGAGGGGGCCAAAGCTGCAAGGACTGAGGGTGGGTTTGAGGTTAAGAAAGGAAGAGGGTGCCCATGGGAAGGAGCCAGGGAGGTGAAGGAGCAGAAT
Source organism: Neodrepanis coruscans (assembly GCA_013400695.1). Lineage (NCBI taxonomy): Eukaryota > Metazoa > Chordata > Aves > Passeriformes > Philepittidae > Neodrepanis > Neodrepanis coruscans. The sequence goes on along the minus strand of VYZS01093493.1, from coordinate 27,285 downwards.
AAAGGACTGAGCTCTCAGGAGAAGCCTCTCCCAGAGCAACATTCTGGGTGTGAGACCAGGGGTCAGTCAGGGGAGCTGGGGCTGTGCCAGCCCAGCTCAGGGCACTGCTGCCACTGTCCTCTGCCTACAGTTGTGACATCTGCAATGGGTTAATGTTTAGGCAGAAAAAAGTTCTTTGAGCTATACTTTGCCTCAATAATAATAATATCAATTTCTGTAACGTTACTGCAGACATTTATTCATAGCTTGGGTGAAGCTGTAGCCTTTTTGTCTCTGACTTGCTTCTGCTTTTGAAACCAGGGCATAGTGCTTCCGTGGCAAATTCAGGTTTTTTGGAGGGATTTCTGCTCTCTACCTTATTAGAAAGCACCCCCAGCCCCTTTCTCTTGCTCAGAAGAGTATTTTATAGAGCAGCCACAGCAGGACAGGTTTCTCATGGCAGACTTGTCCAGGGATGCTGTAATCCTGCAGCAACTCAGTGACAGCTGAAAGGGAGGATAATCTGGATTTCTTGCAAACACAGAGAGTTACAACACTGATATGGCAATGTGGCAGCAAAGTTTTAATTTCCCTGCTTAAAGCATCTGCTCTCAGGAAGGCATTTGCAGAACCACTGCTGCATTCTCCTATTAATGACTCTCAGGATCATGGTTTTTCAGTGATTTTGCTTCTAGGCTTTCTGGAAGCAGCCTGCAAATGGCACTTGATTGCTAATGTCACATCATGGGAAGTGGTTAGTCTGAACCCTTGCCTGTAGCAGGCATCTAAAAGCTGATGGAAATGGGTAGAAATCTGTGCATTATAATAAAAAAAATCTTATAATGCACACAAGGAGCACAGCTCCAAGAAGTCTGACCAGACTGCTGCATGTCTGGTTTGGTGATATGTAACATTTTGGAAAGGCAGCAGTACACATAGACACTTTTTGTTCCTGTATAAACAAAGCAATGTGAGTGCATACGTGGTCGAACTGTGGAGGGAAAATACAGCCCCAAAACTCCTGTGCAGGCAGGACAGGAGGGGATGTGACTTCCCACTGAAAAGCCAAAAATCAAGAGGAGTATCAGAAAGCAACTGAAATGGGGCTATTAGGAGGAATAAATGTAGGTAATGATGTTGCCAACTGTTACAATCATTTTTTTCTCTTGGTCCCACCGTAGTTATTGCTTTTTTTTTCCCCCCTCAGCTGCAATCCATGGAGCACTGGCACTGAACTTCTGCTGTCAGTCCAAACAAACCACATTTTCTAGCTCTTAAGTGTTCTGAGAAACATTTCAAGTGTACCCAAAAGACTCATAACTGGAAGGNTGCCTCAATAATATCAATTTCTGTAACATTACTGCACAGACATTTATTCATGGCTTGGGTGAAGCTGTAGCCTTTTTGTCTCTGACTTTTTTCTGCTTTTGAAACCAGGGCATAGTGCTTCCGTGGCAAATTCAGGTTTTTTGGAGGGATTTCTGCTCTCTACCTTATTAGAAAGCACCCCCAGCCCCTTTCTCTTGCTCAGAAGAATATTTTATAGAGCAGCCACAGCAGGACAGGTTTCTCATGGCAGACTTGTCCAGGGATGCTGTAATCCTGCAGCAACTCAGTGACAGCTGAAAGGGAGGATAATCTGGATTTCTTGCAAACACAGAGAGTTACAACACTGATATGGCAATGTGGCAGCAAAGTTTTAATTTCCCTGCTTAAAGCATCTGCTCTCAGGAAGGCATTTGCAGAACCACTGCTGCATTCTCCTATTAATGACTCTCAGGATCATGGTTTTTCAGTGATTTTGCTTCTAGGCTTTCTGGAAGCAGCCTGCAAATGGCACTTGATTGCTAATGTCACATCATGGGAAGTGGTTAGTCTGAACCCTTGCCTGTAGCAGGCATCTAAAAGCTGATGGAAATGGGTAGAAATCTGTGCATTATAATAAAAAAAATCTTATAATGCACACAAGGAGCACAGCTCCAAGAAGTCTGACCAGACTGCTGCATGTCTGGTTTGGTGATATGTAACATTTTGGAAAGGCAGCAGTACACATAGACACTTTTTGTTCCTGTATAAACAAAGCAATGTGAGTGCATACGTGGTCGAACTGTGGAGGGAAAATACAGCCCCAAAACTCCTGTGCAGGCAGGACAGGAGGGGATGTGACTTCCCACTGAAAAGCCAAAAATCAAGAGGAGTATCAGAAAGCAACTGAAATGGGGCTATTAGGAGGAATAAATGTAGGTAATGATGTTGCCAACTGTTACAATCATTTTTTTCTCTTGGTCCCACCGTAGTTATTGCTTTTTTTTTCCCCCCTCAGCTGCAATCCATGGAGCACTGGCACTGAACTTCTGCTGTCAGTCCAAACAAACCACATTTTCTAGCTCTTAAGTGTTCTGAGAAACATTTCAAGTGTACCCAAAAGACTCATAACTGGAAGGTATCTTTCCCTTTAAAGCCTCATAACTTCGGGAGGGTTTGACCCCTTATTTTTAAGTGGCTGGGATTTGCACATTTGTAATAAATTACACTAAAATACTGTTGTGTGGGGGTGGTGGTGTTTGTTGCCACTGCTCAGTGATGTGTGAGTTGTCCTCCTCCTCCTCAGCTGGGATTCTTTGTTTTGGCAATGAGAGAAAAAACGAGGAAACCTGCGCTTCCAAGAGAGGAAATCTTAAAACACATCAGCGTGTTGATATGAGCTGGAAGGTGGCATCAGTGTGGCACCTTTGAAGTGGGGAGGAGTGGATTGCACTGAACTGGGTGCTGGGCTGTGCCCTTGGGACTCAGTTTAGTCACGCAGCTCCTTCTGCTGCACGTGCAGTTTGTGAGCCCTGCCCATGTGCTGATGGAAATTTCTAACACCGAACTCAGGAGGTATCAGCAACAGGGAAGGAATAAGTCCCACATTGTTGAAATCTCCTGGGTGAATGACTGTTGCAGATAACACTGTGTGTTTATGCCTTTGTGGTGCCACTTCTGGACCAACCTCTAGAGCTGCCTCAGGCGTTGTCCTCCAGCCCCTCTGCACCCCCAAACCCAAGAACCAGAGTCATCCAGGGGCTGTTTTCCAGCATAATTTCTAGAGCCACCTCTAAAGCTGTGTCTACAGTAAATTCCAACTCTAAGGTCATTCCTGGAGCAACCCTCTGACCTGCCCCTGCGCTGGGGTCCGCAGTGGCTCCCGACACTCCTGTGGTGTGAGTTAATGTGTTGATCCCACACGGAGCCAAACTAGAGCTGCCCCTGGAGCCCTCCCTTTGCCGTGTGCCAGGTGAGGTCCTGCCCTGTGCTGGGGCTGCCTGCCAGCCCCGACCACCTCTGCTTTCCCCGCTGCCTCCTCACGGTACATTTAGCAGGAGGGCACGGAGGGCGCGGGGCAGCCTGCACGCCTTAACTCTATTTGCTTTTTTTTTTTCATGGCTTTTTTTGCTTTTTCCCCGTCACTCCTGCCGCTCTCCCCTGGAAGCAGCAGTCATTTCAATGTGCGCTTTGTGGAAGCAGAGCTGTCTGAGCCCTTTAAGCGGGAGATGAGCTCAGGTAGAAGGAACGCAGAGAGCTCCTTTCATCAGCCAGGGCCCCGCCGGCGGCTGCGGGGCATGTCCGGCCAGTTATAAATGGATCATGTGTTGCTATTTTTAGCCGAGAGAGAGAGGATTGTAAATATAAAAGGGTATAAAGTGCAAAACTTAGCAACAGTGGCGTTTGTTTGCTTTTTCTTTTTTTTTTTCTTTCTTTTTTTTTTTTTTCTCTTCCCCTCCCCGTTGGCAGGAATGTGTTTGGAGAGGAATAAAGTCAGGGCAGGAGCTTTGCAGGGTGGACTTTGCACCGCGTGCGGCTTCTATAGGCTGAGACCTATAGATCTGTATCTGTGCGAGGCCGGGGTGGGGGGTTTGATGTTGTTTGAGGAGATCCAAAAGCTCAGCCTGGAATGAGATGGAAGCGCTGGAGGGGAAGGAGAGCAGGGAGCGGGGCCGGGGCCGGGGGGACCCGGGCTGGGCTGAGAGAGAGGAGGGGGGAGAGGAGCCCTGGCGGCATCGGGGACAGAGTTCAGCAAATGGAAAACACTGACACGGGTAAAAATAGTAACAGCGGGGTTAAAAATAGCATCTGGTGAAAGAAACGTGCAGCAACTCCTGGAACCCTCCTGGGAACTTCTCCCTCCCGAGCCGCCCCTGCCCCGCGCCCCGTTGTGCTCCAGCCAGGAACCCCCCCCCAAAAAAACCCCTCAGCACGTTGGGAACACGAAAACAGACCCTGCACTCTGCACAGGACGAGCTTTAGGGGACTTTTTTGATATTTTTATGGAATTTTTTTTTGTTGTTATTTTGTTTGCTGAAAACTTTGCTCCTGAGAAAGGAGGGGAACAAATTCCTCCTGTGCTGAGGCTCTCGCGTGGTCGTGGGACAGACCAGTTTGAAGGTCTTTGGGGTTGTTTCTCGACTTTTTTTTTCATTTCCTTTTCACCTTTTTTATGTTTTTTGTTTTTCTTTGTGTGTGTGTGTGTGTTGGTTTGTTTTTTCGGGTATTTTTTGTATTTTTGTGTTCTTTTTTTTTTTGCTGGTGGTGTTCTTGCTTTGGTTTTTAAGACCTTCCTGTCGCAAATGGAAAAGGATGGAGAGACCTTGGGGAGCTTGTTCCGAGCAGCAAAGGGTTGGCCGGTCCCTTCCCGAGTGGGGCTGAAGGGGTTGGGGGGTCCGAGGGTGGGAGGAGCAGGGAGGGCACGGGGGATGCTCAGGAGAGCTGGGAGAAATCTCCTTGGAGATCTCTTTTTGCAGCTCTGGACATACAAATGTGGCTCTTTGGTCTGGAGCAGGTAACTGAGGCAGAAACAATTGTTGTGACAGACAGACAGACCTGGTTCCTGAGGACAGGGACAGACTGGAGGCCCTGCAGTTCAGAGGCAATTGCGTTTTAATCAGATTTTTTTTTGATTTTTTTTTTAAATTTTTGCTTTTCAACCAAACAGCTGAAACTCTCCCCCTGGCTCTTTGTCACGGAGGCTGAAGGGGCTGGGTGTCTCAGGGGGGCATTGGTGACACCTCCTCTGTGCTGGAAGGGTGGAGAACAGGAGCAGAACACCCTGCCCTGCCCCTGGCACTCCGGGTCTCTGTGCTGCCAAACCCCAAAGCCAAAGGGGAGAAATGAGATGGCACCAGTGTCCCTATGGACAAGGTTCCCAAGTGCAGGGTGATGCCTCCCCATTTTTCCAGCTCTGGCCTCCAAGGTGGTGCCAACCCTGGAGGTGGAAGGTTTTTATTTTTATCTGGCAGAGTGAGAAAGGAGGAGAATGTCCTTAATTGTATTTAGCCAGCTAAGCCCTGAGCATTTAATTACTTTTTTTTTTTTTTTTTTAAGGATTGGACATTCCACAGCTTGTTTCGCTCGATCATTTTAAATTAGTTTTGATGTTTAAATATATTTCAGATGAAGTCTGTCTAAAGCTTTTAGCTGGTATATTTTTGAAAGCACAACTGTGCTTTCATTTGATAGAGTATCTAAAAAAAAACCCCTTTTTGTATTTGAGCAAAGCTGTTTGGGGTTTTTAAATCAGGTTGTTCAAATCCTTCTAATTCGATCATTTCAAATTTGATTCAGCACATGAAAATGATGCAGAAATTCCTGTTATGAATCTCAACTGAACATTCATTTTCTTATCAAAATATTATTATCGAAAAATATTACTCATTCCTCTTGGCATAGTAAACAAAGTAACATGTGGATGTGTTAATTTATTCCAGACCAAGCCAGGAGGGAGAGTTTATATAAGTAAAATAAATAATTCTTCACTATTTAATAATTGGATCACTTTAACAATAGTTGACTAATAGTCAGATGTCTGAAATACATCTTGCCTGTTTCTATTCTTTAGGGAATTTAACACTTAAAGGGTGTTTTTTTTTTTCCAGGAATTGTCATTTTTAAATTGTTACCTTTTTACATACTTAATGGTTGTTGCCCTCCATGATTTATGAAGTCAGAACTAGGAGAAAAAAATGCTCAGATGTAGTTGAAGTTATTCCTTTGGGAGTCTGCAAAGAAATTAAACTGAGATGGAAAACCTTGTGAAGGAGTTTAAGATGAGTGAACACAATACAGAATTCTTTTACAAGTGGATGATTTTACTGCTTGGGATAAGAGTTTGATTCTCAGAAACAGTGAGGCACTGATTTGTCATTTATTGTTTTTGATTGTGTCAGTGGCTTGTTGAGTTGTTGTATTTCTAATTCCAAATTGCACTGGTGGCACAGGAGTGAAAGTAAAATAAAGTGAAACTTTTTTCTCTCTACTGCAATAAATAAATGTGCCAACCTCCAGCATGAGAAATCCCTGAATTTCTGCTGATGGCTCTGCTGCCTTGTTAGTTTTTAAATGGTTGGCATTGCCTTTCAAGTTATTTTGCTGCTGTTTGTAGCTTCTTTAACATTTTGTTACGTTTTCTAAACCCTGAGAATGCAGGTGCCATGGTGGTAATTGAGCTGAGATTAACTCCTGCATTATGTTGTTTTAGATAACAGAATTCCACCATTGTATTTTTTTTCATTTGCCTGAGCTTTAAATAAATCAATTCTGTGATTGCTGCTTGTGACTAATAAAATTGAAACCCCTCTTGCCACTGGGATGATGGTGAGGATATTGTTCACAGAGTGCAAGCACACACAGAAAGTATTTAAATGCTCATGGGTATTTTTACCACCCTCTAAAATAATAATAATGATAAAAAAATAAGTATCAGAATCTAAAGTGCATTTCTTTGAAAGGGATAAAATATATTATTAAAATGTCCGATAAACTGTATTTGTTTTATGGAGATTATATTAGAGAGTTTTTTGAATAAATCAAAAATCTGCAATTTTTTGACAATGTAAAGAGAGAGTCAGAGCTGAGGTCCTGCAGTCCTTGTTTGTTCAGAGTGATTTTTACAGAACTAGGCTTTTTGGATGCATGGCAGGGAATTCAGTGCTGTTCTCCAGAAACTTAACAGAATAATTACATTTGTTAGGAAAAAAACAAAGGCAGTAATTGCAAAGCCAAAAATCTGTAAAAAGAAGATGGTTACCATTTTTGCTGGTAGACTTTTGCTGTGCACATTATCACAGGAAGGGAATAAAGGAGAAGGGTTCAATCAACTTTTTTGATACTTTAATTTTTCCTTGGAATCTGCTTGTGCTCCCTTTACACTGAATTTATTCAGATTGAGATGGCATAAATAAAATTTATTAATTTAAATTATTGGATAGTGTGTTTTTTCCTCATTTTTTTATCAGTTTAATAAGATGGAGAGAGTTAATGTTTCTCAGAATTTTGATGTAGTTTTTTTTTTAATTAGAGTTGGTCAATAGCATTACATTATTACCAGATTAGTATAGTTAATTTTAGCAGCATTCCTGCAAACTCCATGCTAAAAGAAATGGAGACACATGAAACTGCTTTACATGTATTTGAAGATTATTCTGTACCTTTGTACTGGCTCAGTGCTAAAAAGTCAGCTTTGTCCTAAATGTGAACTGGAAGCACAGTGTTAAACATGCAACTGCAGAATCTAAATTGAAAGGAAAAGGAGGGAATTTGATGGCAGAAATCATGATTAGAAATTTAGATCTCTGGGAGGAAGTATTACTAAATAATTTTTGTAACTTTGTAGAATTCCTAAATCTGGTGAAAATACTTTTTTTTTGCATTTTTTTAGGTACTAAAAAATGAACACAAGGAAAGCTAATATTCTGAGAAGCTGTAGCATAGCATTTCTAAATAAAAGAAAGAATGCAATTAGTGAGATACTAATTATGACATTTGTTATTGATCCTTAGGGGGTTTTTTTTGCCCCTCCAGGAAAAGAGTTAATTAAAACAATGAAATAGCTGAGAGTCTTTGTTGAGAGAACAGGAATCTAATTTAGTCTTGATAAAATTCAGATACTAAAACCCACCAAACAGTGTCTCAATCCAGAAGACTCCCAGCAAAAAGGAACAGCTTCTGCCAGGAGATCTGCTCCCACTTTCCCAACTCCTGCCCTTCCCTTCCTGTGTCCCACAGCAGGAGCAGACACTGAAATTGCTGCTTCTTCCAGGGGAACACAGGAGGCCCCACTGGATGGGGAAATCTCTGACTAATTTAGTGATGATTTTGATTATCTGTAACTATTTGGCAATACAGGACCTGCTAAACTTTTGTCCCTTCCTATTTATTTGAATTTATTTTTAAGCCTATTTTCTTGAGTGAGAGATGCAGGGAAAAGGGAGCTTGGCAAAAAAAACCCCTCAGAGTGTTGACTTGCTGTTTGCATATTTGGGAAGGATTCCCTTTGAAATATTTCTAAGGCTTTAGAAAACTGGAAAGGAAAAAAGCAACTCTTTTACAGTAAAACCACTGATGTAATTAACATTTCTCCAAGTGATGCAACGTTTTCAGTTACCTAAATAGATGTTTGCATGCTAAGAACAAAACCAAGAGGGGTGACCAACCTACAAATTTGGATTTCTTCTGTCACACTGTGCTGGTTCTGCTGCTGTAGCGAGGCACTACTTTTAATTGTTGAAGTCTTTTTAGTTCTGCTTAACTTGCTGTGCAGCTGAACTCCTGCTGCTGGGTCTCCTTCACATGGGCAGCCCCCAAGCCCAGCACCCCTGGGGCAGGTCTGAAACCTGCAGAATATAAAACATGTGTCAGGAAGCTCAAAAGTCATGTGTGATTGATTTGCTTGATTTTAACAACCGTTGGGGAGGGGAAAAAAAAAAAATGTAGTCATGATTCTGCAGTGATTAATAGCGCTTAGCCCGGATTTCTTATTCTTTATTTCCCCTCTGCAACCCCCTTGCAGTCAGAACGGGCAGGTATTCAGCACATACCGCTGGTTTCTTAAAAAATCACCTCTCCGAGGTCTCTCCCCGAGCCAAAGCAGAGTCCTGCTGAGTATCAAAGGGCATCCCCCTGCAAGGAAACGAGGCTTCTCGCAGCAGTTCTGACAGAGCAGCTGTCTGGCATAACCAGAGCTGCAGCTGGAGAGTCCCAGCCCTGCTCATCCTGCTCTTTTTTTTTGTGTGTGTGTGTGAGGAGTTTATAAATACACGCTGCTGCTCATGCAGTTACCCGGGGTCAGGATTTTGTGAGCAGAGAGGAGGTTTGAGGGAGTCCGAAAGGATTAAACACGATGTGTGTGTTATGGGACTCGCGGAGGGACCGTTCCCAGCGAGGAGGCTCCGCTGCTGTGTCCCTGGCACTGCTTTTCCCGAGCTTTCTGTATGTTCAAAGCAATGGAATATTCCCCAAAAAAAACACTGACAGCTCCCACCAGCAGTTCAGGTGCCCCTGCGTGGTCCTTCACCCTCCGCCCGGGGCTCTGCAGCCACGAAATCTGCAGGGATGTGGTTGCCCAGATGTTCACGTTAGTGCTCATCCCACAAACAACCACTCTCAGGCTCTCATGAATCGCTCATGAGCGTTAAAACTTGGCCCAACAGGGTCCCTTGACCCCATGCAGGGGTCTTGAGTGGAGATCCCGAAGCCAAGGGGCCCCAGGGAGCCTCCCAAGGGTTTGCAGCCCAAGCCCAGAGGAGGATTCAGACTTCGGTGTCAGCCCTGGGCATGGAAGTCTTGAAAACCATGGAAGCGTTGAGTGTCCAAACACAACTTCAGACGGAAGGATTGGAAAAACGGAGTAGTTTTATTGTAACAGGTTTGGTCAAGTGAACCCGGCAGAGAAACAACGTGGTTACAGGTTTATCACCCCAGACCCTTGGGGAGCACCCAAATCCTGTGCTGAGCCCAGCCCAAGGCAGGGGCTGTACAGCTCCAGCTCCTGTCGTGCCTGGGGAGCTGGTGCAGCAGCAGCAGCAGCAGCAGCAGGTCAGCTTTCCCATATATGGGAAAACCCTGCTCTAATTTTTCAAGCCGTGTGTTGTGGCAGTGCTGAATATGGGAATTTTAGAAGCCAGGCTGAACGCTTGTGATGCTCGTTTGGGTGCCAGCGTCTGGCACACTGTCCTTGCAGTTGCCACGGGGTGCTTGCAGCCTTTGTGGAGGCAGATTCGCAGCATTTTCCCGCCTATTTAGGGTTTTCTAATAATGATGGGAACCAGGGATACAGCCCAGGGCGTGGTGCTGATCTCTAGAAAAGCAAATGAGCAGAGGGCCCCAAAGGCAGGACGTTTTGCATCGATAGTTTGGTGAGATCGCAGGAGAGGATAAGGATGAGCGTGGCAGCAGTGAATGTGCTGCTTCAGAGGCATTATTTTTTAATACATATTATTTTGGTATTATTTGGATTTACACTGAGCTCATCCCTTTACTAATCTGAGTGCTTTACTCTTCTCCAGGCTGTTGCTGGCTGCCCATACAGAGAGCAGAGAGCAGCCTGTCATTTCTGTAATTCTTGTAATCTAATTACTGCCCGCCAGAGCAGCAAGCAACTTCTGCTAAAAACCCATGATGTACTTACTGCCTTGATGCAGATGTCTGATCTGGAGTAAGGATCAGCCAAAAATGTCCTGAGAGCTCCTGGGTGTATCAGGAGGCTGAGCTGTCTCTGGGACTGTGACCAGGGTTGATTTTTTTCTCTTGGTTGCTGTTCACCTGTATTTGTGTGTGTGAGACTTTTAACTACAGCAGGTAAAAAGCTGAGGAAAATGGCAAGAAAACCTCTGGGAGAAGGTATGAACAAGGCTCCTGCCCTGGCAGCCTGGGGTAGGACGGGCAGAGCTCCTTTCCAGGCACTGCTTAGGATTTTGGGTGTTCTAAATCACTAATTTGGGTTTTTTTATTTGTTTGCCTTAAAGGAAAAAATAGAACATTAATTGTTACTTGTAAAAGGCTAGATTCTCACTACAGAACAGCCCAAGGAAAGTTAATTCCTACAGCAGTTACTTCGCTTAAAATATGGAGCAAAGTTTGCTGCCATTGCCCTTCTGATCACTATTTTTGAGCCAGCAAATGTTCAGAAGTGCCTGATGATGCTGTTTGTGGCACTCCATTGATTTGGGGTGGCACTGCAAACTCTCCTTTGATGCCAGCCTGACTAGTCCATCCCCAGAAGCACCAGCATGTGAATCTAGAAATTTTTTTATGAACCTCTTTAAAACCAGCCATTTCACAGCTCTTCCAAAACCCAGAAGCGACCCCCTCCCTGGCCATTCTTTGCCTGCTGGTTATTCCCACCACGTGCCTTGTTTTGGAGGGGGGCAGCACCTTTGAGAATGTGCCGTTTTCTCAAGAACTGGAGAGGAAAACATTGCAGGTAGTGCCTGGCTGGGAAAGGGATGCAGCAAGCAGCAGCTAGTTGCAAAATAGTCGCTTGAAAGCAGAAGCTGCCTCGCTCTGCCAAAGCTGAAGGGCCAGCCCCAGAATGGAATGCTTATAAAAATAAGATGGTAACCATGCAGCAGAGAGAAGGAGAGAGACCAGGAAGTTTCAGTGTTACATACAACATGATACTCTGCTTGGAAAAATATTGTCACAATTCTAGAGATACGGGCATGGATCCATAGTTGAAAGGCATAACCCAGCACCTATCATTAGGGTGATTTCAATCTCTCCTTTCCAATTTTGTCTGTGGAAGAAACTCTTTTTTTGGCTTGGAAATCCTCATGTGAAACGTTGAGCCAAAGGAGATGTGTCTGGGGAAAACTTTGAAGTAATTGGTTAAGGCTGGTTTTGAATTATGGAAGGGGGAAAACTTGTCTTATAGCATTTCAAAACATAACAGTATATTGATGTATTTAAAAATTTACAGGATGATGGATTTATTTTAGTTTAACTGTGTTGATATTTATGTGATGGTTTGGGTTTTCAACAAAGTGAAAGAAAGTGCTTCTTTCATGCAACCTGATGGGGAAATAAAAACAAGACAGCGACTTTTCAAAACATGAATGTTGCAGCTTCTCAGTCATAATTATTGGATAGTGTGTTTTTTAATTTTCAACACTTGGGAAATCTTGTAGCCTGTATAAAAAAGATGTTTTTTTCTTTTTTGTTTTTCCTTTTTTAATAATGGAACCTGGTTTCTGTAATCTTGGTTTAAAAGGCTACTCCTTGAGCTCTAATTACATCCAGAGAGAGAAGTTTCTGCTGGGACAGGGGCTGTAGAGAGGCAGGAACTAATGCAAACTCTCTGGCTTCAATCCCCTTCAGGAGTTTCAGGGATGCTCCCAAAAAGCCAATGTGGGGCACCAGAGAAGGGATAAAGCTGACCAGAGTGGAAGTGCTGGGCTTACACTTCTCTCTGTGCTGTCAGCTGGGGAGATGCTGAGTTCTAACACTCCTCCAGGTTCAAAAGTTCTTTAAGAACATGTAGCTCATAAGTGCTGGAGAGGGAATGTGCTACAATTCCTTACAAAGTTGGGAAAAAAATGCTACAGCACTACTCATGTACTGTCTGTCTTGCACTCTCTTCTTTTCCTCCCCCACTCATGGAGCACACAGACACTGAATTTTGATCTTTACCCATTAAAGGCTCCTTCACCAGTGGAAAAAAAAAAATCACTTTCTGCCTTTATAATGAAGATGCCTCTGCTGAAAAGTGAATTGGGTGCTTTCTTTTGAGTTTACAGGCAAACTGTGCATTCTTGTGAGATCTCGGCAAGAAATCAATAAACTACAGATTATTATTCAAACAATTCATTTACTTCCCTTGTTTTTTTGCTCTTATCACAGTAGGGACAGAGTGGGGTATTTGGTTGCAGGGCAGACAGTTTGTGTGTGTGTGTGGTGGATATTCCAGGAGCATTTTATGTGTTGTCTGGAACCTTCAGCCCCTGCACTTTGATGGCACCTGAAGTGAACATCCCCCATGGGATGGTGCTTTGGTTGGTTGTGTTGTGTCAGGTTTTATCAGTGTCTGTAAAAAATGCTTTTCCAGCTCTGCATGGGGTCCTGTGTTTGCTGGAAGTTCTGCAAATCCTACCAGTGAGAGGTACCCCAGTCTCTGCCTGCACTATTTGGGTCCAACCCTCCTCTTTTGCAGCCCTGATGTTTGACATGGGTATTGTTTTCTATCACCAGACCCTGCTCTGCTTCTGTTGGAAGAATTTTCCACTCCTGCTCTCCTCTATCAGTAAGAGATAATGCTTTGAAAGCATTTTATTTGTTAGAAAGACCTTGGCTGACATGACTCATCTCAGAAAGCAGTGAACATACATATATATATATGTATTTACATTTATGTATGTCACCTTTAAGAGGTCTACCAAGATGTGGCACTCAAAGCTGATGCTTCTGTCAGAGATGTTGGTGTTTACAAGGCAAAACTCAGAACCAGCAAAAACCAGGTCTAACTAAAATAGTTTGAGTAAACGAAGATGTTTCTCTTTTGAGAGGAGGTAGATGTGTCTGTGTAAGGACATGGTCCCTATGGAGTCTGCCCTACCACAGAGTATAAATAATAATAATAAAAAAAAATTAAATAAAATTAGGAGTTTTGTGGCTCTTGCTTTTCCAGCATCTCCTCACCAGGACATGGCATTTCTTGAGGGACAGCAGCAGATTCCTCCCCTGCAGGTGTGGCCCAAGAGCTTCAGTTTTCCACCCAAATTAAGTGGGTTCACGTGTAACTTCATTGCAGGTCGTGTGTAGCAATGTGGGGACTGTCCCAGTCCTGGTAAATCTCTGCCTGGACCGAACCCAGGGGATATCTCAGCCTTTTTTTATTGGTGTGGTTGAAGGCTGGTGACCTTTGTTATTTAGCAGCTTTATTGTGCTCTGCTCCACCTCAGGGATCACCTGTACTTCGAGGAAGTAGCTGCAAACATTTTGAAGCTTGCAGGACAAGGTGATCTTTGAGAGGCATCCTGGGGAAAGGATTTGGTTTTTTCTTGTTGAGAAGCTTGTAGCTCTATTGAAACCTTTTTTTTTTACTTTTTTTTTTTGTAGTCCATAGAGGCAGGAGGAAGGTAGCATAAGCCTGCTTTGTATTGCTTGAGAACAAATTGTTCCCTTGACCTTGGCTGGAGTTTGGGTGAAGTCTCAGCAAAGGAATACAGCATAAAATACAGGGGAGAGGGTTATGTCTGTCCCCTTCTAAGTCTGTGATAACCAGTGAGCTCAAGGAACTTCCTGAGAGGTATTTCATAAGGAGCCTGAGCAGTGGAGAGGACTGGGATTTTAATTTCAATAGATTATGATCGTTTGTCGAGGCAGAAAATTTAATTCATTCCTGCATCAAGCTTTATTTTTGGCTTATAGGACTCCAAGCCTTTAAAAAGCACGAGTCTTGATTTAAAGTATTTAAATGTAATCTAAATACTTTGAAATGCAGGCAGCAACATTATGGGATTTAAAAAAAGTAACAGAAAAGAGTAATCTCTGTGATACTATCAGCGTGCCAGATATCAGATCACCTGAAACTTCTTGGGAGGTTTTCTTGCAGCCCTCTGAGCTCAGACCCTGCGTGGATCAACTTTTGCACATTTTCCAAGTCAGCAATCCTTGCAAACAAGGATTTAGAGAGGGTGAAGTAGTGAAATTGCAAAGGAAAGACAGTGGCGTTGGAGAAAAGGGACTCTTGATATTTAGTTTCTTTTTCTTGGCATTATTTAGACTCCCAAATGACAACGTTTCTAGTTTTCTAGCACAAAGGAGGCTTCATGCTTGTTCAGGATCTGCTGTAAAGTTCTAGTACAGATCATTCTGTATCCCAAACAGTTTATCTAGTTCAATGATATTTTTATTTCACAGCTACAGTTTATAGACCTTAGTCTAATAGATGGTATTTTTGGAAACCTCCCGTTTATCTAACAATGAGAGCCAGGATGGAATATCAGTTTCCACTTAGATTTTCCTGAATTCTCTCCCATTAAATCAATAACATTATTTTTTTAAATTAAACTCTCTTTTACTTTTAGGGAGAAAGGCTAAAAAA
>VYZS01093493.1:0-12382 GCA_013400695.1 Neodrepanis coruscans | reverse complement strand
AAAAAAACCGAGGGTTAAAAAAAAAAAAAAAAAAAGAAAAACGGCATTAATTTCAGATAAGTTAAATAACCTGGGTGGGTTTTGTTACAACCTTCACATCATTTAGAAGATGTGATTTTAATCGCAGGAATGTAACTGATTTACAAGGTCCACTGTGAATGCTGGAAGGAAATGTGAGCAGGCCATTGGAACTTCAGTGTGTGCATCAGTCTCACGTCTTAAATCCCAGCTCTTGGGAGAGGGGCCGGAGAGGGAGAATCAGAGATCAAAAAACCTTTGACAAACTGACTCCCAGCAAACGACAAAAGCGCTGCCTCCCGCTTTTCCAGCGGCCCCAAGTACCTGAAAGGAGCTTTGTGCACAGGGATTGTCATCGCAGCAGCACTTTCATTTCTGTCACAGAGGTCGAGATAAATGAATTGGCCATCTGCAATTAATTCGCATTGTACAAATAGTTTGAAGACTGAGTCGTCTGTCTTCCGAACAGAGCGGTCTATTTTTAGCTTTTCGAGCGAGCCTGTTTTGTGTTCTTTGTAGAGTCAGCGACATTCTTTCAATTTTTCAGCTTAATTAACACAAAAGAAATTGTAATCTGAGAAGGCAGCAGAAACAAGAACCCCCCTGAAAAGCATGAATTTGCAAGAAAGCAGGGGACGGCAGCTTTGCAAAAGAGAGATGGCAAAAAGAGAGAGAAAAAAGAGTTCAGAGCAGTTTGTGGGATTTGGGCTGGACACTGTATAGGCTGAATTTATACATAGTTTGTTGATTTACAGTGAATGCTCACAGGTTTTGCAGTTAATTCTGGATCCTTTATTGTGAAAACGATGAGGGCCACAGGAAGAATGTTTTCAAGTGAGGAGATAACTGCAGCACAAGAATACTTGTGAATAAAGCAGATTTCTGTGGAGTTTCATGCACAGCTCTGGGCTGGGTGTGAACTTTGGTTTGTGCTCCCTGGATGGTTGAGGGAACACTGAATCCCCTCCAGATGGACTCTGTGTGCTCTGAGTTGTGGGTAAAGCTTAGATATATTCACTTTTATGTAATTTTTATTAGAATCATGTCCTAACAAATGCAGAAATATTTGTGCATCACGAGATACATTCTGCACTGCTCCAGTCAGAAGATTTGTAGCGATTGTTTGAGAGAAGGAAGGCACAGCTTACTGCTCAGAGGGATTTGAGTTAAAATATTAGTGCTTTGTACAAAAACAACAAAAAAAAAGAATAAACACAGAATACCAACTGCAATCAGCAAATGTTCAGCAGTGCTTTGAAATAACTCTGAGGTCTCTCTCTGCTGGCAGGTGCTTTTCTGTTTAGATATAATATACATAATATAAACGCACAGCATTAGCCTTTGCTGTGCATTAGTGTTATGAACGTGAGCTCCCCAATTAAATACCTTTCCAAGTATCCATTTGCAGGTCCTTGTCTGAAACATGAAAACAGGAGGAACATCATAAACACTCAGCCTTCCCCCTTTGAATCCAGGCAAAGAGCTGGAAAGGCTGAAGTACAACTCCAAAAAGCACCTTGTAGATCGTGACTTGTAGAACTCAGAGGTATTTAGTTGCCTGATGTGAAAATACAGCAGAGCTCCTAAGGGGGACCTACAGCTGGAGGTGTGGCAAACAGATCCACCTCAGTTTCATCTGGAAGCGTGACTGGGGATCTACCTGCATCTTTACATACAAAGTCCCTTTGGAAATCTGGTCTCCACGTGCTTTTGTAAACTATTCCCCAGCCATCCTGAATATGAGCTTTTGTCTGGTCCCTTCCCCAAACTGCCTCTGGAGAAGTTGTATCACACACCCCAGAAAACAAACGGGAAGAAGAATGGTTTGTTTAATAATTGAATTTAGCTCCCAGAAATGTAAGTACCTTCGAGTGTATCAAGTTAAAGCAGAAGTTGTGACTGATTTGTGATTAACACACGGTTAATTTTTCAGTTGTTGCAGAGCTGGGCTCCTGCAGGATGCCACCAACCTCTCCAGCTCCAACCAGTGTGGCAATACCGGAGCCTCTCCTCCCAAAATAAGTGCTGGGGGACATTCCTTTCACTTGTAAGACTGTGTCCTTGTTTTTCCTTCCCGGTAGAAACAGGTTCTATTTCCCATCAATACACGAATCATTTAAGTGGGGAGGAGGAAGAACATCAATGTTCCTACTGAGAAACAATGAGAAAGTTACAAAAGCTGTTGCAAAGCCCCTGTGGAGGATTGAGGAGGTGTGTAACTGGTGTGTGCAGGCAGTGAGGCTGAAAATAAGTGGGACTGGTGGGCACAACTAATCAATGATCTGGGATTTAATTATGATTGGAATTTTAGTTCCATTCTGAGGAATATGCAGACATGCTTTTTGTGTTGAAGGGCTAAACATGTTCCCACTAATGTGTTTAAAAGTGTTCATTGCTTTTAGTTTTTCCAAGGATTTGTGGGCATTAAACATTTTCAGTACATTAAAAACAATAAAGTAGATTACTGTGGTCTCTGTAGCCTTAAATTTTTGGAACTTTGTTGAAGGAAAAGTTTTTTTTTTTTTTTGAAGTACAGTTAAATACAGTAACGAAACAGGAAGTATGTCCTAGAGTATGTTTGTTTTAAGTGCCTTAAGAAAGTCTATTTAAGGATCCTTCTGTGAGGATGTAAATTCTAAAATACCTATTTAGTGTAACAGTTGTAAAATATGTGAGGTAGTCAATCATACCTTTGGCTTTTATACCCAGCCAAGTTACTTGCCAACATAAACAAAGACTTGAAGGCTTATTTTTCAGACGTTTCAGACAGAATCCACTGTGAACCTTTCACTTCATCCATAATATCCTAAATATTAATTAAGAATTTCTGAAAGGAATCAGCCAGGGTTGCCACTTCTAAAAGCAGCACAAAGGTACCTTCCACTTCATCCATTTTCTTCTCACATGGTCCTCTCTCCAAATAAATAAAATATTTCTTTTTTTTTTTTTTTTTTTTAAAGCAAGGCATAATCTGCTGATAATTTTTTTAAAAGGTCTGTAGCCAGTGTATTCTCTGTTGAGTCATAAGTCACATTTGTAGACCAGTGCACTGTTAAATAACACTAAATACTCTTTGCTGCTGAATCACCCATGGGAAGGACAGTTGAGAGGGACAAAGCACCTCATGTTGTTAAAGATTCAAGAGAATTGTTGCTCAGCTGTCCCATCCATTTGTGTTCTTTCCCTGAGCGAGGAGGTTCTTACCTGTTTTCTCTTTGCCACACAAGGTGTCCATGAGAATATTGAGCTTTCCCTGCTTGGGGGGTTCCTACATGTGACTTTTCACACGTACTAAGTCATTCCTTCTGCCGAGGAGAGCGATGTTTCCTCTCCATCTGTGGCCGTGCTGCTGCAGAGCCCAGCAGGCAGCAGAGGGAGCACAAGTTAACATCCCTTCAACAGTGCCATGGGAGAGCAACACTCATTGAGGGAAACAGCAAAGAGAAGTGGGAGAAAGGGAGAGAAGAGTCAAAGCCTTCTTGGTTGGTAGTTTGCTGGAAGTGGATGAAAGGGCTGGAGGGAACAGGTTAAATGTCTGAGGATTAGGGAATGAGGAGCTAAATATGGCATCTTAATATGGCACGTGGCAAGGGGCCAGATCTGTGAGTTCCGAGATCTTAACCTGGTTTTGAGCAGGATTGAAAACAAGGAGGGGAGGGGTTTTTTTGGGTTCTGGTTTTGGCAGCAGTGGAATCTCTGAAGGGCAATTTTAGTGCTGTGGCATCCAACCCCAAATTCTCATCTTGTGAGACCTTGGGATTCAAGGCACAACACTTACAAAATAATGGGAGTGCAGCTACAAAACGTATTTACGTGATCGTGGCTCCCTGGAAAGCAAATGTCACACTGACAACTGATGTTCAGATCAAGGAGAGTGTGCAAATTCAGCCTCTGCCCCTGGTTTAAAACATGTAGCATCTCCAAGGTGTGATTTTTCCATGCTCTGCATTAGGCTGTTTATGCAGCACCAGGTTGCTAAAAATCTAAGGTTTCTTAGGAATCAGCTGCATTAATGACTTTGTTATAACTGAGGGTATAAATGAAAGTGACATTTATATAACAGACTTTCCAGTATAAAAGCCAAAGACTGCTGGCTATAAACACTCAGAAAGCTTTACCATGAAAGATGATAACAATCAGGGACTAGATGTTACATTTAGAGAAAATGTAGGGTGAGATGTGAGAATCTGCTGCTTTTTTCATTGCCTTTTTCCAAGTGGAATGACTTGAGCTGAAGTTAACTTTTTACTGCTTAAGAAGATTAGGTGGTTCATAGAAAAATAATTCAAACTGCTTATTTTTTTAAAGCTTTTTTAATAAGAAAACTTCAAAGAAGTTAATTTTAGAGTAGAATTCGAGTAATGCAGGTAAGGTAGTTAAAAATTCCCTCTCTGAAATGCAGTTTGAAAAATAAACTTTCATGGCACCTATACAAGTATTTCTATAGATCCTTATCTGTAAGAGCAGCAGCATATTTCTTTTTTTAATTAAAGATCATTATAATTGCTAATGTGTGATTGTTTGGGGGCATATGTGACTCAAACTGTGGTTTTGAGAACACCTTAACCTTCCCTGAATCCCTCACCCTGTGCTGAATTAAAATCCAGGCCCATGTTGGAGATACCCTACACCCTTGCCAAGGAGAGGAGCACCTCCAAGAGGACAAATGAGAAAGCTGGGAATCTCTCAGAATAACTGGGGAAAAGAACTCCCTAAGGCTGTGACCATGTTGCAGAGAAGCTGATTAGTCTTTTTTGAAAGGAACAGAAAAGAAAAAGAACCTTTAAAGCCAAAGCAAAAGAAGAGGGGTTCCAATTATTTAGGGAAGAAGCACTGCCTCATAAAGAAGCAAAACTTCCTAGAGAGGGATGAGGCAGGCTCATTGCTGCTAGGAAAGGCTGAGAAGTGAATTCAAGCCTGTTTGGGTTTTTTTTTCATATATTTTTTCCTTGCTTATGTGTTTTTGTTAGCTTTTTTTATTGGGGCTTTTTTTTGGTGAAGGGGAAGTTGGAGTATTTTTGCAGACTTAGTCTCTGAGTTTTACAGGTTCCTTTGCTTCCTTTCCTTTCCTATCCTGTTTTCTTATTAGTCCTGGAAGGATCCTGCTGGAAAACCAGAGTTTCTCACAGCCAGTGTACCCTACAGAAATGTACCTAAAGAACTGTCTGCAGAAAATTGTTCCCTAAGCATTGATGTGTCCAGATAGTGGCTTTACACCATGGAGTGCTCTTCAGCTTGGCTCTTCAAAGCTAGTCAGTAGTGATTCATTCAGGATGTGTATGTGTCTAGACATGAGAACTTGATGCAATAAAAAGGTTTCTTACTCAGGTATTAAGTGACTGTAACAATTATATAATTGCCACTAGGGCAGGAGGTCTCACACTGTGGAAAGTTGTTGCTGTCATGTCTTGTCCCACCTTCTCTTTATACAGACGTGGTTTGGAGTGTTTGGATCCAGGCAGTGAGCCTGTGTCCTTCTGCCACCTCTCACCTGGGTTGTTTTCTCCTCCTTACAGGTTTCACATTGATGATTCTATAGAGAGACCTCCTCCAGGACACCCTTTGGGGCAGTGAGAGCCTGCAGTCCATTTTTTTAGCTAGTGGAAGCACTGCTTCAGCTCTTCATGTTCTTACTTTCATAAAGTAGTCTCAACTCTCTGGTAACAGGAAATCCTTTATTCCTCCTTAGGCAAGGAATTTCTTAGGCTTTTTAACTTCATTCCTAAACAGTACTAAGCATATACAGATCACTGGAAAAGAACAGTTACTGCACTTTGATCTCATAGCTCGTGTGTCTCAGGCTGGGTCAGTGTCCCTACACCCATCAGCTCTTCATGCCTTCCCTCTGCTCAGCTTGGCCAGTGTGTGCTGATAGAGTCTGCAGTGACCCATGCAGAGTCTGAAATCCATTCTTTTTAGCCCCTTTTCTTCCTTTCAAACCAGCTTTTGGAGTGGAGAAGAATTCATTCTTGTTTCTAGGCTGAGAGCTGGGAGATGGTCTGTGCTGGTGGTGGTGGTTGTGTTTGTGCTTTGGGTCACTGTCATTCAGCTGCAACAGGAGGGCTTTGATCCACCATGGGAGGTTTGATACCAAGTAAATGGAAACAAACCTCAGAGCCAAGATGATGTTTGCAAAATAAAAGGGTTTATCATTTTGATGGAGAGCTGTTTTTGGTGTGTCACAATTGCCACGGTACCTTTTTCCTGCCAGAATTGTGAATTTATAAACCCCCTCACTGGTTTCTTCACAGAACCAGGAAACTGAAACTCCATTTTTCTTTCAAATGAATATTAATGGCAAATGTTGTGAGGTACTTGCTGGGCTCTGTAATAATGTATATGTGTGTTCATGAGATGGTCCAGACAGAACAGAGGATTAGGAGCAGAGAATTTAAGACTGAATTTGAAAAGGCAGCACAGGAACTTCAGCCCCCAAAATATCCTCTGCAAGTTTGGGTTTATTTCACGCTGTTGGCCAGGATTCTCCTTACAGCACCACGATATTCATTAGAAAGAAATAAATTAAATCCACCCCTTCCTGTCTGCCTCACAACACACAGCACTGTGCATGCTCAGCACATGTGTAGTTTTGATAAAGAGACATTATCAAGCCTGAAATCACTTTAAATAAAACAAATAATGTGGCTGCCCAGCACTTCCTCTGGAAGTAGTTCCTTGGACAAATCTTCCTTAACTCTCACATGTATGGAGTTAGTATATATATCCCTCAGTAACACCAATTCATGGAAAGGAGTTTGCAGGCTGACTGGAGGGCTGTGTATTTTATATATAGGGTGTGAAGTGCAGCCACGCAGGAGGGCCCTGCCTTCAGCCCAGGAATGGGGGGGGATCCAGCATCTTCCAGGACAGGCAGGAGGGCACAGCAGTCCCCAGGCTGTCACCCCAGGGCTGTGCCAGTCCCTCCTGGTGTTTCTGGGCTGGCAGGGGCTCACAGCCATGGAATCCCCAGCCCTTTGCCCCTGGATCCTTGGATGTTCTGAGGGTTTTCCATCCAAGCCTCCTGCTGATGCCACAGTGCAGAGGGGAGGGGATGGCCCTGGGCAGCACTGCAGGTGTCCCCACCGAGATTTTGGGGGCTCAGCCACTGGGGTGACACCCGGGGAGCGGGTCCAGGGCTGGCTCAGGTCCTTGGCCCGGAGCTCCTCTCTGTTGACACAGCACAGGCAAAGCTGTAAAACGCCGATTGCTTCAGAAGGGAAGGGGTCAGAGTTAGACAAGGGAGCAGTGGAAAAACAAATTCATTACTGTAACACCACGGAGCAGAAAGCAAACCTGGAGGTGACCTGTGAAAGAACACGGCCCCGGGTTTCTGTCCTGTTGGGTTCTTCGTGGTGGACACAGAAAGACTGAGAAGTGTGCAGGCATTTTTTTTCCTATTTTCAAAATAAAAAGTATCTTTGTCTGGTACTTCGACTGTAGCAAGCATGCTGGTTCTAGCTTTCCCTGGTTTTGCTGGAGGGCCTGTGGGAGAAGGGAATACTAGCAGCTTTCTCAGCATTTTCATTTAAGAAAAAAACAGTGTTAAGGTTTTGAATAGAGCCTATTTTTTTTCTTTAAATGTTGCTCTGAGTTAAAGAGGTGATGAGAAAAGGAAGACGGACTATTAAAAAAAAATGCTTCCTTTTTTTTGAATAATTATTTTATGATGAAATGTGTGGCACAAGGGCTTAAAGGTCACTGGTGAGATCAGGGCCCCTGGGTTCCCAGTGCTGTGCAGACATGTCAGAAGCAAACAGCAAACCTGGATGAGAGAGGCAGATAAAAGATAGTTGGACAAAGAGGCACAAAAAGGGGAAGTAGCTTGTCCAAGGTCACACATGGATCAGTGGCTGTGCTGGACTGAACCATCTGTGGTAGATCAGGTCTCCTGGATCCTGTTTGATTCCCGTGTTCATCGTGTCTCAGTGGAGAGTTTGGGAGTGTTCAAACAGGTCTGAGCATCCCCCAGCTGGGTGCCCAGGAGGGGATGATCCTTCACCTCTGCTGGTTTTAATGTGGCAGAGGCAAAATCCAGTGTTGGATCACAAGTTCTGACCTAGCCTAAGGCTGGAGCTGGGTCCAGACCCTGTGCTTCCCACATCCCTGCCCATGGATATCTTCCCTGGCTTTGTCTGACACAGAGCAACAAGGGGAACCTTTCACTGTGCACCTAAAGTCTTGGAGACGATCAGTTGCTTTAAATACATTTCTAAAATCTAACGGACATGAAAAAAAGCCCTCCAGAAAGACTTATTTCACTGGAAAAGGGTCTAAATTCTGCAACTGCCCTAGGGCGCTCTAATTTAACATCAAGGCACTTAAGAAGTAAGTAATGGTGCTGTTAGTTTGTCAGACAGACAGATTCTTCCAGGAATAACAGGGTACAAAAGACCCCTATTCTGTAACTGTGTCTGTATGTAATCTCAGGATCTCGGCTTAACTTTTTTTCAGCTAAAGAAAAAGATGGGAGAAAATACCCTTTTTCAAAGGGGACATTTTTAAGGCCTTCAGCAGTGCAGAGACAGAGGAGCAAAATCAGAGTCTTGTTTTCCTTGCAGATCATTCCTAATAACAGCTCCTGCTATTGAGAGTATTGTGGTTTGCTAGCACTAAAATGTAAAGTTATTTTGAGCATGAAAGCCTGAACGTCATTCTATTTAAAAAAATGTAAAAGAAGGAGAGGAATGTTTACAGCACTTTAAACCTGTGTGACAACTTCGCAAGAACTATTTTAACAATCTTCTGATTCCCTTTCCTGTTATGCACCATAAAATGAGAATGCAGTGTCAGTAATAAATAATATTGGCATGGAGGGATGGCTCACAGGAATGGTGGAGTCAGGCTGAGTCAGGCTGAGCCTAAGCTGAGCTCAGTCCCAGCTCAGTCCTGAGCTGAAGGCAGGAGCCTCCTCTCCTCTGCTCACCCTCGAGGCAGCAGAAAGCCTTGGAAATTTTGTGCTTCTTTGCAGGAACTAAGTATAACCAATATTTAGAAAACAGCCTCTGCTCCTGCTGCCTCCCTGGGCTTTGTGACCCAGACGTAGCAAGGAGAAGAGTAAATCCTTATAAAAAAAGTTTGCAGTCAGGGGTAGGACTGCAGCAAATGTTGACAAATACTGAAACTAAATCTGAGAAAAGACGTGTTCCAATTTTTTTTTTTTTAATCAGCATTCCATATGTGTTATGTGGAGAGTGGGGATGTGCTGCTACTTCTGTTACATAAGAGGTTTTTTTTTTTTTTAATAAAGAATGCACGAGGAGTGAGAAGAAATATCAAGGAAAAAAAACTGCAAGAAAATAGAAAAAGCTACTGGGTGAAAAGCTAGTGTTATTTCCATAATTCCAGGAGTTCCTTGAAGTCTCTTTTAATGTTTCTGAGGAAAAGCCTCGAAGTGAAAGGAAAGAGGCAAGAAGGTTTTTTTTTCCTTTGGTTTAAAGGAAGGTCTTGGTTAATTCTATTAGTAGACTTTGGGCTTGTTTTTATTTAAAAACAAAACAAAAATCCCTCTCAAGTTTAGAATTTCTGTACGGAAAAATTCTTCTCCTTTGCCAGAGAGGGAAGTATCTCCTTTTCACTCTGTTTGTTTTGGAGTATCTGTAGTTAAGTGTTTTGTGTTTGTTCTTTATTGAACACATTGGTGGTGCATTAATTCCTCCCTGACAATGCTCGTTTCTTTGCACTCGATGGACTCACTCCTTTCCCTCTGACAGACAAACTTGTCCTTTCACGTGATGATCCTGCTTTGCCCTCCCAGGGTTCGAGGGCATGGCTGCATTTCCTACCTTCTTTACCTTTGAATGCTTTTTAAAGTGATTTTTCTTCTGGCCCCCACAAAGGAAACAGATGAAAAAAAACCCCACGGTGAATTCTTGCTCCAATTCCAATCTGTTTGCTTTGGTTTTCCTTTTTCGATTATTGTTTGGCTTTAATTTGTTTGTTTCTCCTTTAAACGGGTTTGAGATTACTCAAGGGTTCCTTGTTCAGCAGGTCAAAGGGTAATTTGGAGACTTTGAAACCGTCTCCCTTTTTATCACCGAGTTTCATTCTTCCCAGAGTCCAAAGGATTTTCAGGAGATAGCTGGTGGAGGATGGCTCCATCTAAGGAAAACGTGAGCACCAGACCTGAGTCACTGCAAGAGGCCAGGGAGCTTTTTTAGATGAAAAAAACCCCCACTGATCCGAGCCTGAATCAGAACTTTAATTAATCCTCATCTATAATAACTAAAAGACGTTTCCTGGGTATTAAATACACTGAGATTGATGGATTTGATACTCAACTACCAGCCCAGCATGAAGACCCTCAGTTTTATATTTCTAAAGCTAAAAAAAAAATGAACTAATTACAAATCAGAGAGGTATCAATACACAAAAATGTGCAGCCTGTGCTATTAAAAAATATCCCTTAACTGAAAGAGTCAATCTGTTCTGGAGTTAATCCCTGCTTTTAAAAGAGGGAAGTCTGTTCCAACTGCTCAGCCACGGCACTGTGAGTTTGTAGGACAGCAAAATAAAGCATGGGGTAGTGCAGGCTCCTTCACAAAAATTCACAGCTACTTCTTTTTTCTGCATGAGGTTTTAATCCTCAAAGGTGCTGTGCACAGGGAATACTTCTGCACCTTTCTAATATAAATTTATTCACTGTTTATATTTTCCCAGTACTTTAAATCTCTTGAAAAGCAGGGAAGGAAAAAAAAAGTGCACCTCTAAAATCTGTATTTCTTAGGGTATACAAATATAATAAATTTCAGTTTAATCACAGAGTGGAGAAGAATGCATAGATTTTTATTTTTTTATTTATTTTTTTAAAGAAAGCAAGGTGTATATATTCAGCTGTGGGGGAGTTACAGGGTTGCAGCTTCTCAGTGAAAACAGATTAAACTGTCTTCCCCTTGCAAGTTCACCTTGACAAAATGAGCAGCTCTGACCCAAACTCTGGGGAGTAGAACAGTCTCACAGGTGTGAGGAATAGGGAGAGGAGATAACCGAGATATGTGGCTGTAGCTGCATTTTCAGGTTTGTGGTGCAGTGACCCAGAGTTTGTTGTTCACTGATCCACTCCTTGACAGCTTGAAATCAAAGTGATTTTTCTGGTTTTGTTTTTTTCCACACACACAAGCTTCCAGCTCTCTTCTCGTTTATCCTGATATGGTAGAGAGGAATGTTACAAAGTTTACAGTCTCGGTTTTCAAGTGGAAAGAGTCTAAAGTAAATCAGAGATAAAGGTGTTGCTGTAAGAACCGTTTGCTTCATGTGTCCCGTGGGTTACTCGAGCTCTGTGTCCTTCCATGGAAAAGACTCGCTGAAAATTGGCTATTTCCTACAAACAGAAGCAAAGGAAACTACAATTAGATCACTGCCATTGCTGTTACTTTTTGAGCTACAAATTTCATCCTCTCTGGTGTGTTCCCTCAGCCATGGTAGGAACTGGAATACAGGCTATTCCAGTGGCAAGGAAGGCTGACACCTCCTCATTTCAGTCCAGTTTCTAAGGGATGCTGGAGCGAGATGTCCGTGTCTTCCCTTCCAAAAGAGAACATTGGTTTGGTCACAGCTCCACCCCCACAGTCCACAGCCAAATGTTTACTGAGAGCCCTTTGGGAACTGCACAACTGTCCCATCTGAAAAAGAATTAACAGTTTCTTCTTTTCTGGAAGCATCCAAAGTGCTCGGTGTCTCCAACTGTCTAACAAATGTAAATTGTTTGCAATAAGGGTGTTTGTCACCTGGAAGGAAGCTGTGAGGTAAGATGGGGTATAAACCAGGGTCCTTTAATACCCTATTTTCAAGCCTCAGTTAGATAGACCATTATCACAGAAGCACTATGTAACTGTACATAGTTACTTCGTCTTTGAATTGTTTGTTCCTAAGACTGTAGGTTCTTTAAAAGTGAGTTTTGGGTGAGTTAAGGGTCAGACTTTGCCTGCGCTTACCCTTCTGATGACAGGAGTCTCGTGAAACTGAAGTTCCTGGATTTTTACAAGATGGAAGCTAATGGAACTAGTTCCAGTAAGAAACACAATTTACTCTAGAGTCACATTAGCAGCATTATGTTATTTAAACAAATACAAAAGAGTGAGAACAGCTAATGTGTTGGTATGCTCACTCTCCAAACGATGTGCTTCTAATCAAGACAGCACTGAAACTCCTGGTGGTGCCTTATGTCTTGAGTCCTGTCCTGTTTCAGAAAGATGACAAAAGTCTGTCATTTCTGATAGATTTCACAATTTGGGAGTTTTCCTTTTGTTTTCTGTAGCTTTTGACACCTTCACACTTTAATAACACTTGTAATACAAGGAACTAATTCTTAATTCTGTTGTAACTGGAAGCTTTGTGACTTAGCTGAGTGTATTTTTCCTTTTCAGTT
>VYZS01093487.1:6256-21124 GCA_013400695.1 Neodrepanis coruscans | reverse complement strand
TTAACCCAAACCATTACAACATCGGTCCAGTTTTGCCCAGGCAAGTGAGGGGGCAAGAAAGATAAAACTTCCTAATCACTTCAGGAAATCATCTGAAGCACTGAGACATGACCTGTAGTTACAGACAGTGGTCTATTACAGAGCTGCAAATAGTATGAACAAAACAAGGACTATGGACACAATTCTACTCACTATGCCATGATCCACAAAGAAGAGAAATGCTTCACAGATTAGTGGTTCCTGAGACCAAAAGGAACTGCAGTGTCTCCAGCCATAACCTCAGCACAGGGGCTGTAAAATTCTTCCATATAATTTAAGCATATTTTGTAAAAAAGATATTAACTCCAACTTTGAGAAAAGCTAAGTTACAATGATCTACCACTTCCTTGTTAGAGCACCCTACTGTTTAATTATTCTCACAGATTGCACTTCATTTCAAGGTTGAATCCAACCCACTCCGCTTTTGCAATGTCATCAAATGTGAAGGCCCATCACAAGGAATTATAGTGACATCTATGTCAAAAAAGGACAGGATCCGTCTTTCTGCTAAATGTGCTAAGCACAAAGCCAGATAATACTGCCTTGTGATTTTCTAATGATACCTGGAGATACCCACATTCCCTTTAATTATATTACTTTACTTCCCCAGTCACTGTAAGGTGATTATCAGGGACACAGAAGGAAGCAGACTTTCTTATGTGCCAGAAAGCAAAAAGGACATGCTGTAAACCATATTTATGTGCCAAATGCTACTGAATTTTTCAACAGATCATTGAGCAGTCAACAGCTCTGGTCTGGAAATTGGTTGATTGTACAGAGAAAAGTCCACAATCAAATTCATCCTTTGGATATCTGGCTGTTATGATTTTGGAAAAATATAAAAGAGCTCACAGAATTAGTATATTTATGTGCATAAGGGAGGCAAATTATCTGCTGAAATACATGGAGCTGCACATTAACTTTTAAAACTAATGCTTTTTACACGTAAGTTCCTCCAAAACATTTTGTCCTCTAACATCAACAGCAACAGAAGTTGATGGCTGGTGTGAGAATCTTAAAGGAAGTGACAGCAAGTGTTTGCCAGTTAAGTATATTTTTATGTTAAGAAGAAAAAATAGAAAATGTCAAACTATACCTAAAAGTAACTACAAGCATGTAAGCTAATAGAATTAATTTGCACTTCATTCTTTAAAGGTCTCAGTTCTTCCTGTAAATAGTCAACTTCCTTCAATTCCTAAAAGATAAATAAAAGTAGAAAGCATTTAGTAACTAGCAGGAAGTTGCTCAGCACTACACCACGGTGTTTATAGTGCAGAGTTTGAAAGTCTGACTGGTATGACAGGTTCTTCAGAGAGAAAGACAACTTGAAACAAAGAAAACATTTTCTCTAGTGTATGTCTTCAGGGATTCACTGTGAATCATGTAACTGTTAACATATTTAGGTTGATAGAATGTGAAAGTGTTATATGTAGACATCAACTTTCAAAATGGCTGTGATTTAGAGAGCTGCAGGTGTTGCTTTTTTAAGTTTCATATGGTTCAGTGCCAAAAGAGGACACAGCATGAAAAATTACAAGCAGATCTACTAAAGCTTTTTTTTTTTTTTTTGATAGTCTGTACTGAAGAAAGCTTTGTCGACGTCTGTGATTTATCTTTCTACTTCTGTAAAACATGGTACTAGATGAAACTGTCTAATCTGACTTCTAGTCACAATATTTAGCTACCTGAAAGATGAAGTATAATGAGACACTATACATTTCTCCTTTTCCAGTCTTTCTCAGTTTTGGAACTGTAAGCCTTTGAAAGCAGATGACATACTCATTTATTATCAAGTAAATTTTTTATCTGTCATTTGAAGACATATGACAGTTATGAAATGTGTATGAAAAAACCTAAACTTGCACTACAGAATTAGGCTGCAAAATATAATAGTCACTATAATATATCTAACATACAAAATGTTTATTATCTGTCAGACGTTTCTGAATAGTATTTTTTTATATTTTTCAGGTAAGATCAGGCAAAGTTCTGGTGATGTCACATTTCTATAATGTCTTTTAGAAAGTTACACAGAAGGTTTTCCTGTTGAAAAAGGAATTCTGAAGTCCAAGAGTTCTGCTGTGATCTTGAGTACCAGGGAAAAAGGATAGTGTATTAGTGTGTTTTAGTCTTAGTTTCAAATACCAAGTTAACAGCATTGCATGACTCCAGTCTTTTGTTTTCTATCAAAACTCACATTTTCTTCTTAGAGTCATTTTAGGCTCTACACTGAGCAAACTGTTGCTGTTGTGATTGTGAAATTGTTACTCAGAGTTTGGAAAAAAACCCAAACTTCTGCAGGATGGTGATAGTACAAACCAACTTTGTCAGTATGGCATGGCTTTCTGTTTGAAGAGCTTTTCCATAGTTTGTAAAGTCAGAAGAAAGTACTGTGATCATTTACTCTAGCTTTCTGTATATATAGAGGTCATCATAATTTCTGGGCCCAAATCAGGAAGGCATCCTGTCCGAGTTTACACATTACTAGTATTGACAATTTTTAAGTCATATCAGATGGATATTACTCTCCTTGTTTATTTGCTTGTCTGTTCTTAATCTCATTCTGTTCCTAAGATCTTGCTTCCAGCACAGTTACTTCCAGTTCACAGCTGACGTGGTCCTTAAAGCATCTCTTCGATACACTTGTTCTACCATAGTTAGATTGAGCTTCAAGGTTGTCCTCTCCAGAGGCCTCTACTTAACATGAGAGAAAGAAGACTCTGATAATGAGATTTAGGGGAGGCCCCACAAAATCATGATATGAACAGAACATAAGGGAAACAAGAGTCCAGATTAAATCTGAAGGAAGGGTAGAACCAAAAAGAATCAAAGAAAAGTAAAAGAGTTCTTGAGAGGCAAAGACACCAGCAAAACTCAGAGGTGCAACTGCACAGGGTTGGAAAGTATCTGTTGTAAGAGTGCTGTGGCTCCAGCACACGTTGGAGAAAAAGAAGTCCAGAACTGCTGGAGTCTGTGAAAATCACAAATCCCAAGAGTCTTGGCAAGCAAAATTTGTTTCTTATTATCAGGAAATAATTTGCCAGTTGGGAAAGACATAATCTGGACAGTTTTGCCTTCCAAGTTCTCTGAGAAGGAAAATTCTCAAGGGAAAGGGCCTTGTAATGCATAGGTATATGCACCCATTCAATTCTATTATGTATTTGAACTTATAATGACCACCATAGTTACTGCACTTCAATTGCACTTTATACGTAGTTTTTTTCTTGTTCTCTCCATACATACACATAAGTAAAACTGTATGTATTTATTAAAAGACTAAGATGGTATGGTCACAGAAGTAGGATACCACAAAAGGAAAAGATACTGAATTTAGTAATAGCATTTTCCAGTCTTTTACAGTGCTGCATAAAAAAGATCTATAAATTCTGGGCAGGGTTAGGGGGAGATTACTGCAAAACTGATAGCTCAACCTGAAAAGATTTTTTTCCAGAATAAATATAAAGATTATAATATAATCCTTGCAGCAGATTTTTACAGCTAGATCCAAAGGACATGTAGGTTTATTACAGAATAGTGCAGTGTCTTAAAACTTGAACCAAACCTTTTACTGAGGTGTACTGCAGACTCCGCTGCTGCAATCAATACTCCAAAGAGCCCTATTTTTCTTGGACAAGAAACATACATATATCTGACATTTGAGGAAGCCAGGTGAACAAATCAATAGCTAAACAAAAATGCACTTAATCATATCTATTCTGGACAGATGCAGATTGTAAAATCCTATATGGCCCATGTTGCCTTCTGCCTAAAGCTTAGAAATGAATTTGTGTTTCCTAAATGGCAATGTCCTGTTGCAGAGCATTGCTGAAGCTGGAGTGATTACAGTAGCAACCGTAAGCCAGCCAGCATTAGACAGATTCGTTGCTCCAACTTAAGCTCAGGAATAGTGTTTTGTTGGAGTATTTTAGCATACATACATAACTTAATAAACAACAAATTATGTACTGTATAAGTTTTGCAGTTTTACTGGAAGATGTAGCAAAGACTCATACATTCACTTTAACCTTAAATCCACTTGGCTGCAGTTTCTTTCTAGAGTCAGCCCAAGGAGGAATTTAATATATACACATAATTTATGTTTCCTTAATGGTTTTAAGTGGTGACCATTATTGGACATTTCTCATGGTGCTGCAAGTGATCATTAAACATACATAATAGCCCCACTAAATGCATAGATAGCTCTAATGCCAAAATTTTCTGTGTTCAAAGGTGCACTTGTGCATGGAATGGCTGCTATGTTTAAAGATGCTCCTTTACTTGACATTACTTTATAAAGCCCTTTGAGATAACCACAGTGCGAGAGATGTTTTAGAAAAACACAATTTTATTTCTTCTCTGCTTTAGCCCTAAGCGGTTCAGCATTATTTGAACATCAGCTACAGCAGTTCTTTACGACTTCAAAGTCAGATTCTAACCTCAAATTGGCAGTGCACCTCGAGATTAAAAATCTGCCCAGCACTGTAAGAAATGGATGTTTTCAGAAGAAAGAAGAGCAATAGGAGATAACAACATGACAGTCTAATATCTCTCAATTAGGAGGTATATTAAGGTTACACTAAGATGCCTGTCATGAACTGTCCCAGGAAACACTTTAAGGACGAAACCACTAAGCTTGGGAAGAGTTTTGTAGCTGTCATTAACCCGGAAGAAGGGCAAGATTCCTCTCAACTGACCTTTTCAGTTAAAATCCATGTATCAGGTGCTCTGCAACCATGAAGCCCAAGCAATGTCTTTTATTTTCAAGATGTGTAATCCTGACAAGAAGAAAATGCAAATAGATGTCTGAGGTCTTCTACTTTCTTCCAATTAACAGCTTCTGTCTTTCTTAGGAACACAATGAGAGGTCTCTTCTCCTAAGTAAGAAAGCAGATTGTCTCTGTGGTGGACTCACGGTAACCAGGAAGCAGCTGTAGGTCTTTTGAGGTCCTGCTGATTCAGAGGTACTAACAGTTCAGGGCTGTGACACCTGCTCTCCTCAGCCAGCCCTTGCTCCTGGAGGACGTGGAGCCCGCTCTCCGTTTTTATTTTAGGCCCATTATCGCAGTTTGATCGACTCAACAAGCGCTTCCATCCTGCTGATACTGCAAGAAGTCAAACTTGTTCGCGATTTCACCCTATTCTGGCATTCTCCTTTTTAACCTCTTTAACCCCTGCTGTGCCCCTGCACTAAACAGCCAGAGAGAGGACACCTGCGGGGGCGGGGTGTGACTCGCACAACTCCCGGCGTTCCCCGCAGGAGAAACTCAGCGGCCGCGCTGCCCCTGGGGCCGGCGGCGAGGCCGGGGCGCGGCTCGGGGGCCGCGGGTCCCTGGGCGTGCGGCAGAGGGCGCCCCGCGTTCCGCAGAGCGGGGCCGGGAGGAGCCTCCGCCGCGGCCGGGGAGGGACGGAGGGAGGGCGGGAAGGAGGGCTGGAGCTGCCACGTCCTCGGCGCCGAGCGGCGGGCGGGGAGCGCCAGCCCTCGCCCCAGCTCCACGTGTGGCGGCGGAGCGGGGAACTTGCCGGCGACCAGCGCTGCGGACTCTGCCCCTCTCCCGCCGCTGCACGTCCCTTCCCGTCCCCCGGGCGAGCGCAACTCCAAGTAAGGACGTACGACGGCCCCGCTCCCGCCCGGTGTCCCGGGAAGGGCCGGTGAGTGCGGGAGGCGCTGGGAAAGGGCCGGTGGGGAGAGCTGTGACGGGGTCGCGGGTCGAGCCCGCGGTGTCCCCGGGAGAGCCGCTGGGCAGCGGGCTTGGCTCCCGGGCGGGACAACTTCCTGCGGACTTTGGCTCCGAGCGCTCTGTCCCGGCGCCGCGGTTAAGCCCTGAAAGTTTTGGAAGGCGGTGGGCGGGCTGGGTGCCGCGGCGGAGAGCCGGGAGCCAGCCTGGCTCTGCGGGCAGGAGGGAGGGAGGGAGGGAGCTGCCGGGCCACGCTGCCGGGGCTGGGTGGCAGCCCCCGAGAAGCACCGCTGGGAGGTTAACGAGGGAAGTGGCAGTTCAGAAGACTCGCGTAAGACTTTCGGGGTTTGTATGGTTTTCCATTTTATTTATTTTTTTTTAAATCATCTTAATTTCGGTTCTTAGTCTCGAGTACAGTTGTGCCGGGAAATGACCGAGACCTGTGTTTAAGCAGCCCGTTGGAAAAAAAAAATCTCAGGAAAGCATTAAAAGGTGACCCGGGAAAGAATCAAAACAGTCTGTTCTGAGTAGAAAAGCGTGGGATTTGTCTCTTAAATGCTATGCCTTTATTTTGTCCCTGCGATGAGCTGACATGAGTTCGGTGCATAGTTTTGTGGTTCTCCTTCTTGTTGGTTACCTTAAAAAATTATTAATTTTCTGCTATGTTTCTAAATCGCTTATGGTTCAAACCTTTCTTTTGTTTTCTCTCCTGCTTTAAGTGTGCTTATGCCATAGAAATTTACATTCCGTGGTCTCTGTCCTGCCTGAAATTTGTATGGTATTTTTATCGGTCCATGTGGTATTACCCTGGGCCGGACCTCTTGGGGTTTCCATGTTTCTCTCTGTTTTGAAAATCTGATTGTCAGTTATTTTTAGCTTTGTTCAGAATTTCCTCCTTCAAATGAACTAGAAGTCTTACAGGAATTCCCTGATGCCCTGTTAAAAAAAAAAAGTGAAATGAGTTTCTCTTTGGTACATTTTTAATAACTTTTTGCTCTTCCTCTCTCTTAATTGCCTTTTAGTGGCCTGTTTATAACATTCAGACCTCCTAAATTGAAGCCAAGGAGAAAACTGATTTTAGATTGTTCTCAGGTGTTGTTGATTTCACTGATCTTTGTCAGATAAATGAACTACTCCTTGTCACAGCAATTTTATCTCCTAGTTTCCATCGTGTTTTGTGGAAGATGTAAAAGGGACATCTACCAATTTGGGTGCCAATTTGGAATTTTGGATGCAGCTGTCAAATATCCCCAAGCATATGTTTCTTTAGTGCTTTTTCCAGCATGGACTTGCACAGGTCTCTGTTCTGCTTTTCGAGGGGGTATTGTCAGAGCTATTGGCCACAAATGCAGTGTGGTACAGAAGAGCATGGACAGCACTGGCAGACATACAGAAATAAAGACAAGCCATTTGCAGAGCTGGGCATCTTCACATGCTGCCAGTGTGGACATCGAAAAGATCTTTTAGGGAGTCCTGAGCATGTGTAACACCCTTTTTGGGTATGATTTGTGCTCATACACTCATTGTGTCCATGAGACATAAGATGTTTAATAGTAGCCACATGCCTCCACACCTCCTGTTTGTGGAACAGAGCTTTGTAGCATCATTTGATGCCCCTCAGAGCATCAGGGGTAGAAATTGGTGTCTGTGTGGTGCTGATTAGGTGACACAACCTATCTTATTGGATGGTAGGTACACTATACACTAAATCTTTGACCATGATAATGTAGCCATTCGTTTTTGTTACAATTTTTCTTCCTCCATCGTCTTTCTCCCTTGCCTATTACCTTGAAGCTCAACAAGGCTTGTCCCACCACTATAAGCACTGTCTTCACTACTGTCAGCAGTGGTGAAGAGAAGCTGAAAAAGTTTCTCCATGAAGAATCATGGGAGTCTGGATTCAGCTGTCAGCACTGCTGTCATGGGGGCTACACTCAGAGAGGGATACAGTGATCTTTTGGAGCAGTGTCAGACTTTGAGGGAACTGACCACTAATTCTCTCTGCTGAATTGGGCTGGGTTTTCCTTTTACTGCTACAGCCCTTCTCCAGCTACTTCCAAAGCAATGTGGGCCCTTCAAGAAGGGATCTGGCATCTCTTGATTCAGCTGCTGTAGTCCAGGTGCTCCAGAATGAAATGATCTCTGTCTCTCTACTAATCTCTCCATTGTGCACTGAAACAACCATCTATGGTTGAATTGATGTCTGGCTGTATTGTTGTCCATGACGTGCACTAGCAATTTGTGTTGCATGCCAGTATGGATTTCTCTAGTTTTTGACTGATTACGGAAATCCTGTCATGCTTGGAGAACTGTCCCACAAAGAGGTCTTGACTGTTGTCTTCTCTGGAAATCCCTTGGGACTGATTGCTTGTGGCAGAGTTGTAAGACCACAAGTTCCATAACCAGGTGAGATTGTATTTCACAGGGTAAGAAGTCCTGAGAGATCTCCATGATTGTGGTAAGTTGCTCCCCCTTTTTTTTTTTTTTTAATTATAGCAGTAACAGCTTTCAAGTGAGTTCTCCATAAAGCTGAGAAGTTACCTTCCTTTCTGCTCATTATGGGAGTTATGTTAACAGATGTGGACTCTGTGAGGGTTTGCTGAGCTCTTAATCCTGTTTGTGGCTAACAGGCCATGCTAATGTGGAAGGGCATCTCTTAGAATATATAAAGGTCTTAAGTGCTCGCCACCTTAGGGAAATGTGTTGTTAAAATGCTGTAATTGTCTTAGCAGTAGTGACAGGCCATGAAGTTGTAGATGTAAAACCTTGTTTTTTATTTTTTTGAGATACAGTTATTTTTACTAGTTAAGACAAACACTAAAATAGTTGCTGTAGGCAGTAGAGGAACCAGGCTTTGTATATTGAATGGGACAAACAGCCAGAGATCAGGTATTTGTGAGCCCTTTAATCACATGTGTATCTTGAGGCGGGGGAGAACGTATGCTAGTCTTCTGTTTTTTCTTTTGCCCTATCACTAGTTTTGTTTCGGCTTCGAAGTTGTGTGGGTTTTCTTTTGTTTTTATCCTTTGTTTCTTGTCTTGTACACCAGTTTGGGTGCAAAGAAGTTAGTCACTTCTTGCTCTCTTGGAAGTGCGAGCTCTGTGCTCTTGGATGTCAGTGTACCTAGGAGTTTCTGACCACTCTTGTCACTAGAAATCCTGTAGAAATTCTCAAAATGTAGGACATGCCCCAATCAAATTATTCTATATTAAAGTTCTGAAAGTTCAGGTATGATTTTCAGTGTATTAGCAACTTGACAAGTGTAAGTGATTTGTGACACTGCCTTGCAGTATGTAACATGCTTGATTTTTGGGTTTCTGTTGGGAGGAGGTTGCTAAAAGTTCTTCAGTACTTGTGTTTTCCCCTGTTCATAGCAGCTGCAAAGGAAGGCTGCTTCCATGACCCTAATGCATTCTCTAATGGGCTTATAAAAATGAAACAATAATACAAAAATTCAGTGACAGTGGCAATCTTGAGGAATTATTTTTTTCCTTTAAGTAGGTAGTAACAATAGTGCCAGGCTGTTCTCAGTCGTCTGCAGGTGCCTGTGGACTTGGAGGTAAAGGGACATAGAAAAGGAGTCTGACTGCATGGTATGGTGAGTGGGTGGGTTCTGATCCGCTCAGGTGGATATTGACTTTCTGTGTTATGGCAGGAGGTCAGAGGAGGCAAGTGTACGAGGTTTTGCGAAGTGGCCAGATGTGTAGCAGGAGTGCTGAAACTCATTATTGGACTTACCAAAGCCTGTGCACCAGGCTAGAATGTGAACTCGTGACTGGTGCCCTAAGCGCCAGTGCCAGCTAGCCTCTTCTCTGAGCCCTTTCATGATTTTTATTTTATCTTGATAGGTTGCACACTTTCCATTAGACTTTTTCTCATTATACTTTTCTTTGCACTGTAGGTATCTGTATTTTTCTCTTCTATTTACCTCCAGCTGTTCTTTGTCAGTTTGTCTGATTTTTTGTTTTAATTGCATTGTTAGATTTTTCTCCTGTGCACCCCAGTGTTGTTTACATTTGTTTTTCCTTTATTCGTCTTCTCATATTTTTCTCCTTTTAACTCTTATCCTTAGAGGAACCAGTTTTACTCTTGGAGACAAGCCCTTTCTTATTGATTGCCAGCTGCTTTTATTGAAACTAATTTGCATTCTCTGCTCTTATTGTGCTAGACAGAGGACTAGTGATTTTGAGTAAAGCTCCTTCCCAAAAGGCTTTGCTTAGAAATTGTCTCTGTATTTCACAAAAACAGTGGAAAATAAAGAGCAGCATCAGTGCAAAAGCTGCTTCTGCCTAAACCAATGTGTCTGTGTCTTTGTCACATGAAGGGTAGAAATGCAGCCTGCCCCTGCTGCAGGCACAAATGATTTCTTCAAGCTGAAATGAGCTGGTGTGGTGAGGGGAGTGCGGAATGATGTGGCCTTGTGTTTACTTGCATGGGCACCCCTCAGACTCTGGAAGTAACAAACCCAGTCCATTTTGATTGTGACTTGGTACTTCTGTTAAGAAGTACTTGTGTAGCTGTGAATTTTCTTTTTATAGTCAGGTAATATTATAATTATAAATTTTAAAATAATTATACTAAGAATAAAGATGTACTGCAGCTAGAGTTGGAGAACTGTGGTTGCATGATGTTAAACTTGTGGGGGGAAAAAAGGTTAAATTAGAGGAGGTGACTGTGGGGGGACTTTTAAGACTCCAAGTACTATCTGCCTTCAGATAGGCTTTTTTAATAAGGGTCTCTGTGTTCAGGTCATGTTGATTTTGGGCTTTGTATTACACTAGAGCTATGGATAATCATGACTTGGAGGTACAAAACCTCAGGGTATATTCCATCTCCTTCTCAGTGTGTTTTTAGTTCATAAATTGGTCTCACTGCTTTTTCACCCAATGTCAATTTGATTTTGTTTGACACCTTGGCTTTGTATATTTGGAAAGGTGTTCTGTGACCATGGTACATTGCTTAGTATCAGGTCTGGAGGGGAGGTGTGTTATATAAATTTGTTATTAAAAGTCACTGAATTGCTTTGCCTCTCAAATGTTTATTCTTAATATGACTGCTTACGGGTAATTGTGTGTCAATAGCATCTGGCATCATGAAAAATATTTACTTGACCTTGGCACACAGCTAGAAGGATAACAAAAACAAGAATATGACTTTTAAATATAAAAATGCACTCTCAAACACAGCTCAGGTGCATGGCTGTCATGATGCAAATACGATGGAAGATCCCAGAGCCTTCTTTCGGACATTACTGGTGCCAGTATAAAATATGGCTCTGAGCTTGCAGTTGTGCCACAGAAAGGCTCAGGAAATTCACCTCTGGTTGATTGGTTTTGCAAATTTAGGTCTGCTTAGAAACCGGTACACTTGATGTGCTGGATCTGGCTGTCAACTCAACCTTCACGGTGCAACCTACTTCTTCTGGAAGAACATACAGTTAAACTCTAGCATAGTTTAGGACAGAAACTGAAGCATAAACATGTGTCTTAAGTAGCTTGAGAGGTTTAGGTGTTGATGCTGCACAGCATCAGAAAAACTCAAGTTTACTGAATTGATAATTGTTAAAGGAGAGGCTTGTAGTTACTTCATAGGTTACAAAAGTGTATGTTTGAAGTCTTAGAGACTTGAAGTTACTTGTGATGAAGTACTTCAGCATAGAGGAAAAGGCTACATGTCAACTTTTTGCCATAATGGTAGGGTTTGATACTGTTACTCAGAAGTCCTGGTTCTTGCTGCTGAATTATTGTAGTCTGCAGAACAAGAAGTTTCCCTCCACTGTTTAAGTCTCACAGTTGTAAGAGAAATATTTAACAGTACAGGAAACTGTCTTTGAAAGTTAGATCTGGTCTGAAATCTGATTGCCTGAATTATTGCTAAATCTTTTACATTTCTAAAAGTTGAAGGTGACTTGTTTATTTCTGTTGATAATTTATTTAGCATGTTAAGCTCATTGTGTAGTAATCTCCAACAAGCAGATTTTTGTTTTCCTTTTAAATTGCATTATGAAGTGAGGAAGAGAAACAAATATTTGTATACAATCATTTTCTTGTTTTTTTCCCCTGTCTTCTAGCTAATAGCACTGCCTTCCTGAGTGGGAGAAAGTGAGACCTTTCTGTTCTATATCCAACCAGAACAAAATGCAGAAGCCAACAGAAGTAGGAGTGAGAATCCTTTTGACTTATCAAATGCTTGCCGTTGTTAATACTAAAATGAGTTATTCCTATTGAATATGATGTTTTTTTAAAAAAGAAAGTTAATACATTCAGCATGTGCTCAAGGGAGGAGTAAGGAGAGTTCCAAACACCTAGAGAAAGCCATAGGAATATATCTTTGGCGCAGATTCAATAACAAGTAGAAATATTCAAGTTGTTCTATATGTCTTAACACTGATTTCCTCCTGGACTAATTATACCCCTCCTAACACAAACAGGGTATAGCCATACAATGTCTTGCAGACTGACATACACTTCTTTGCCCACAATTTCAAATAATTAGACAGGAGTAGGATCTTATCTGTAAGCCTTTGAGCTTTATTTCAGTGCTGTGCTCAATGTAAAATGTAGTGCTGAGAGGCTGGCCTTTTTTGGCATAGGCACAGCATCTGGAGCTGGTTTGTATCTGATCCCCTCTGAACAGGAGAGAGGAAGATTTGAGAATGCCTGTAGTGTACCACCCTGTCATTCCCCATGACTGGTTCTGGTAAATCAAAGCTGTTGACAGCTGGCTTAGCTGTTTCTTCATATTCCCTTTGGAACTAGGTGATCTTTAAGGTTCCTTCCAATTCAAACAATTCTAGGATTCTTTGTATATGTTCCTGAGACAGCCAAGTGCCGGTGGAAGGTTAATCTCAGCTATCCTTTGTGACTGAAACTTTGGTGGGGTTTGGAGAGGGCTGTGGCTTATTTGGGGATGTGATTTTTAAGAGTTGTTTTTTGTTTGGTTGTTCATTTTGTGTGGTTTTTTTTTTTGTTTGTACGTTTGGGGTGTTTTGAGGGTTTTTAGAAGAAGGTACCTGTGCAATTGGTGCTAAACTTTTAACTTCTGGATNGTTTTGAGGGTTTTTAGAAGAAGGTACCTGTGCAATTTGTGCTAAACTTTTAACTTCTGGATGTGCTTTTGCAAAGACTGGGGTGTTTTTTTGTTGTTTTGGTTTGGTTTGGGTTTTTTTGTTTGTTTTGTTGTTGTGGTTTTTTTTTTTAACAATGTCTTTTGGAACAGTGAAAAGAACCCACTGACCCCTAAAGCTTTCCTGCTTAATGCACTTCCTTGACCTTTTCAACCCCTTTGTGCTTTTGCCAGGATGTAAACCTGAATATTTTACAAACCCCATGTTACTGACCTAAATGACAAATTTGGGGTTTTGAGAGATAGGAGTTTTGATGATAAATGCTTTTTTCCCCCCCTGTAGAACTTTATCTGTATTCACTGTGCTGGGCACTCCTGAAGGAGAGATTCAGTGTGAAGAAAGGTCTTCTGACAGTTTTGCCCTTAGCAACCCTTTAGAAGCACAGGAGAGGAAGAATTAAAGGAAAGAGCTGCAGTGTGCAAAGTCTGAAGATTAACATCAGTCCATTTTTCGTATAATGGAAGGAAAGAGTTGACTGGAGGAGGAAATCTTTCTTGTGGCACTGGTAAAGAAGCACAGACAGTATTGGAGAGCCAGGTAAGGCCTGAAAAGCAGCAGAAGCATATTGCAGAAGCTTTTGGGGCTGTCATCAGTGCTCTAAAATGCAGTTTAAGAAACAGTCAACAAAATGTATTTTCCAGGGATTGAAAACACTTACAGTTAATGATGTACTATACGGGAATTATCAAATACAATTCAAAAGTATTCTTAAACTTAATGGTATTTTAATTAAAAAGGAGGCATCATGGCATGGCAGAATTTTCCACATTGCATGTTTTTTGAATAGCATATACTCTCTGGATAAATAACTAAAAACTTTGCCACATGGCATTTATCTGCTGCTGTATTTTATGCCAAATTTTATTTATTGCTGGTTTTTTTGTTGTTGTTTTGTTGCTCTCCAAAGAGATGCATGGTTCTGGGATGTATTTACCCCACCATTTAATGTCCTTTTTGGCTTTCTATTTCTTATTTCAGTAGTGTTTACATAAAAATTCCAAATGAATGCAATCAGTGATGCCTGCTTTGGGGAACCTGATTAACTATGAAAGTGGCAAGGCTTTAAAAATAGGAGAGTAAGAAATTGTCCATTTTCTTGTAAAAGATAGATAGTTTTTNTTAAATGAACCTTTGGCTGAATATTTCCGTCTTGTCAATGTTTTTATTCATTGTGTGGAAATAATGATGCTGTGTTACTAAAACAAAAAAAACCAGTTTGTAGTAGTTATATATTATCATGTCTTTGGCATTTTTTTCCTTGTTAGAATTACTGTAGATGCCAAAGGTCTGTTAAACTTGAGGAGGGATATAGTTGCTTTCCAAAATAAACGCTATTTATGAAAGTTAATTTCAAGTTGTCTACAGGAGAGTGAATGTGCAAGGAACAGGGTATATAGTGTTTTCTTTGGAATGTACCTTTGGTAAATATATTTTTAAAGGTTGCTAATCTGTTTCCTGCCTAGGAAACCAAGGAAGTCAAAGGGAAAAGGAGATTATGGACATATCTGTTATTCAATGCTGTGTTGTTTCTCTGACTTCCATCTCCTACGCAGCTTGAAGCTCTGCAGGAAAGGAATATATGACTTGTGTTGAAAACTTCCAGGTTTCCTGTTTCTCTGAGCGAGGAGGTTTCTGGCTGAGCAAGTTAACTTTACTGCTGGGCCATCTCTCTGTATGGTCCTTGCCCCAGAAAATTTGTGGTCTCCGCTGCTCCCGACCACCCTGGATAGGTAGCACTCTCTTCCCTCCAGTCTTACAATACCAGCAGTGTAGCAGCACCAGCTCTGTGAAAGACCCTTTGAATTCTGCTGTCAATTGTATTTCTTGTGAATAAAGTTGTTGCTGTTTCAGAATTCCAGGGAGCCCTGAATATAAACGTATCAATTATGTGTCAACACAACAGCATCTGTCGTTGAAATTGGGTATCATTTATTTGGCATCAGCATAGCAAAGATTTGGCTGACAGCCAGAGTGAAATATTCCAAAAGAAACTGCTGCAACAGGAGTCATCTCTGGAGTAATTCTATG
>VYZS01093486.1:48232-71504 GCA_013400695.1 Neodrepanis coruscans | reverse complement strand
TTAAGACATGAATTTGACTGCTTCCAAATCTTATAATGTCTGGTGGCAGGATTTTCACCAGAATTGGCCCAGACTGTGGCTTTACCAGTACTACAGCAGGAAAATGTTTACTGGCTTTGAACACACTCATCCCTAAACCAAGTTCAAGGAGCAAATCCTTATGGAGGGGAGACATGAATGTGACCCTTCATCTGCTTCAGGAATGTATTTTGGTGTTTTGCTCTGGGAGTTATATTGTATGATCTATGTATGGGGTGTGTGAGATCAGGACCCATTTTTTCCAGCTCTGGCTTTAGCCTTTGGTGTTTGTCTTCGAGGAGGATGGAATTTCCTACTGGGCACATAAACAGCACATTGGAGCAAGTCAAGCTCAGCATGTGATGCTGGAAATTAATCTGTTTGGGATTTTTGTTGTCTACTCATAATGCCCCTTTTAAAAAGGGGTTGCCAGTCTGGGGAGGTCTCGGCTCTGAATGATGGAGAAGATGAGCTATAAATAAATTTGTGACACAGCTACTGTATATAGCCAGAATGGCTCTAATTTTCCTGAAAACTGCAGCAAGTGGTAGCTTTAAAAAAATAATAAATCTGGGGGAAAGAGGAATAGTCTTCCAAAATATGGAACACCTCATAAAGCTGGGGAGGTAGGAAACAAGTTGAGCAGTCCCAGCCACGGTTCAAACTCTCAGGAGACATTACTGTACAGTACATAAAGCCCAGGGAATCAGCTCAGGATGCCAACTAATGAGCTTTTTAATTAGCTGCAATTGCAGGCAAGGTTTAAGGCCCAAATAAGTAAGTAAATTAAAGATTTAAAAGGCTGAGCAGAATCGATGAGGGGTCGGCACTTAAAATATTAAAATGCCAGCACAGTGAACTTTACAGTGAGTTTGCAGGGCTGCAGCAGAGTTGTCCCTTTAAGGAAGCAGAAGGCTCTGGTCTTTCTGGTCCGAAGCCCTCTGGCTGGAACATGCCCTCTGCAAAGATCCATAAATCATCCTGCAGTCTGGAGTCCAGCAGGGTCTCCATGTGTCCTGGCCCTGGCCTGGGACCTGCAGGGCGTTTCTGCAGGCACAGGGTCCCAGCCAGGCCTCCTTTGGGCTGCACTCCAGGTGTTTCCCCCCAGCTGCATCCCCAGAGGCCGTGGGGACCATGGCCAGGAAACTTGCAGTCAGTCTGGAAGCCTTCCCTCCCCTGCTCTGCAGCAGGGAATGGCCTGTGCAGATTGCAGCAGCACAGCAAAGCCTGCTCACACTGGGGGGAGTGGTGACAGACTGGGTGGATTGTCCCCAAGGCTCCCAAGGCGTGTTGCCTCACAGGACATTTCCAGCTGAATGCCTGGATCCTTCCAAGCTTGTGTTCTCCATTTCTGCAACCATCAGTCTGCTGTCCCAACCCTTTCTCTGTGTCTGTGCACTGGTGTTCAGAGGCCCTGGAAATCAGATTGCCAACTCCATCCTTCCCACCTGCAAATGCAGGAGAGAAGCAACTGTGGAGACAGTCTGACCCCAAGTGTTTCATCAGAATGAATTCCTCTTTCCTAATTATACCCAGGGACCAAGATCTCTTTACTTACAATATCAGAGCACTCTACTCCTACTCAAAAGTAGCCCCTTTTGGGGGATGAGCGCACTTACCTCATGCTCATGTGTTGGCCAAGCTGCTGGACACATAGAGGAGATAATGGGGAATTCTGGAAGGAGGGATTATGTTTAGGGACAGCCTAGGTTGTACTTCTGTCAAACCTCAGCCTGGCAGCTTTATCTCAGAGAGAACCACCATGTATCCAAGTTGTTATTTTACATCTCCAGTGACCCCACTAAGGCCAGAAGGGCTGCAGTGGATTTGTGTGGACGCAAAAGAATGTGTCCCATCATCAGAGATCACTGAGAAATTAAAGGACATGGCTCATAGGTGGCATTAGGATTATGCAGCAGTTTTAGCAGCTGTCTCAGATTTGCAGGACATCATGTTTTTGCCATCCTTAGGAATTGCTGGCCACAGACTGCCACCTTTCCCACTCTCTGTGTATAAGGCACATGTCAGGAGCAATTCAAAATCACCAGGATGTCCCTTTGTGCCTTTGCAAACAGACAGAGCAGAAGCAGAAACTGCTCTTCATTATGCTGATGCTCCTGGTTGCCCTCGGGGATGGAGAATGCTGAACAACCTCAGTCCCCCAAGCACGAGGTGCTTTGGAGAGCCAGGCAAGCCCTGTAAGCCAGGCTCTTTCTCTAAGTAGCACTGTCACACAGACAATAA
This sequence comes from Neodrepanis coruscans, assembly GCA_013400695.1. NCBI lineage: Eukaryota > Metazoa > Chordata > Aves > Passeriformes > Philepittidae > Neodrepanis > Neodrepanis coruscans. The sequence goes on along the minus strand of VYZS01093486.1, from coordinate 69,242 downwards.
TCATCTTACAGTGTTTGGCACAGAAGGAAATGACTTTGTCTGTAATCATGATGCTTTGGTAAGGTCTTTTCTCTGAAGATCTCAAACAGCTTTGGAAGTATCAGTTGATAAAGCCTTACTTTGCACTTCCAGGAAGATAAATCTTACTGTCCTAGGGGAAGCCTGAGGCATAAAGAGGTCAGGAGAGACCAGCAGAGGGGGAGGAAGTGACAGTGTCCAGAAGTTCTGGCATCCTCTGCCCAGATGTGCTGAAGTGCTCCTGCCTTTCACTTCCCTAATATTTCAGAGACTGAACAAGATGCTGCTGTGTAGAATGTACGGAATGGAGAAACATTTTGCTCCATTTCTATCAGCTGCAGTTTCATTTGCCAGTGTCCTGCCTTACTCAGTTCCCCTGCAACTCCATTCCTGACACTGCCCCGATTAGAAGCTGCCATTGGATCAGGGTTCCCCTCTGGGTCAAACAATGCCATTGGACTGGATAAACCCAAGGGAACATAAGCAGAATTTGAATGTAACCTTTGGAAAACTACCTTTTTTTTTTTCCTTTTAGGCGGGACAGCAACACACTAATTCAAAGCTGTTCTAATTTGAATATGCAATAGGGGCCAAATGGGTCTGTTCAAATGAAGATTTACTAAGCCTTGTGTAAAAGAGGGGAGGAGAGGAACCGGGGAGGTGGGAGGCAAAGAAAAATCCAGCCCCCAGTGGCCTTGACAGCAATCTGCAAGTGAGTGCTGTCTCCGTGCTGATGGATTTGCTGTCACCTCTCCCTGGCATGAGGTGACAGATTTCTCTGTGGGATGAAGCCAGAACCAATAGCCATCCATCACTGGGAGGACAGGCAGGAGCAGCAGGGAGGTAGAGGGGAGGAAAGCAAGCCCTGGCAAAATGGTTCTCTGCCCTCCTTCCTTGTCACAGGGAAATAGGTCTTCTCCCTCCACAGAGTGAGGATGGAATATTGGGGTCCATCACTGGGATTTGGTGGGGACAGCAGTGGAGGCTCATGCACTTGCAGGGAAAGCTGCTCCCAGAAGGGAGAGTGCTCTACTTGGAAGGCTTCTCTTGGGATTTTTATTGCCATATTATATCATGTTGCACTATGTTATCCAGACAGGAGGGGAAGGCTGCTGGAACAGCTGGTATTTTTGGCCTGGCTGTTGACATCATTGCTCCCAATAGATGGAAGGGCAGGGCACTGCTGGGTCACAGCTGGGTCAAGGCTCCCTGAAAGGCTGGCCAAGGTTTTTCCAGATCTGCCTCCTTGTGTGCAGGAGCAGCAGAGCCAGAGCTCACCCTGTGTCCAGGAGAATTCTCAATATGAGCAGGGCCTAAACACCAGCCAAGGTGAACAACAATGGCACAAACTGGATGGGAGCATTTTAGCTGGAATTCTGGAGGGCAACAAAGTTCTAGAGGGACCTCCAAGTGATGGGGCAGTGTAAGAAGGGCAGATTATTTTTAAGATGAGTCTTAGGCCATTGGAGACATGGGCAGGATATAACTGTGGTGGGGGGGCTGGAATGACAAACACTGGAGGTCTTTTTCTGCCTTTTATGACTATTCTCCCTGAGGAAATAACCACAACTTCCAGGTTCTAATAGTCACAGAGGGTGGATTTTGCATTTGGAGGAAGTCCAAACACTTCTCTATATAGTTGATAAATGAGAGAATAGGCCAGATATGTGGAAAAGTTTCTGTATGCTGAACCATCCCATAAAGCCAAAAGGAGTTCACTTCACTTCATTCTAAATCCTGCTAAGCATGTTTCTCACTCCTTTGAAATCTAAATAATTTAGTAAATCTGGCCCCAAAATTCTAAAAGCCTCTATTTACTTTGAAACTATTCTCATGAAAGCTAAAAGGGGGAACCCACAGCTGTTTGCTGAGAAGCAAAGAACACAGGACTGTTCCTTTAAACTGAATTAGCATTCACACACCCTGGGCTGCTGTTGAAGCTTTGCTGCTCCCAGGCCTCAGACTTTGCATCTGGTTTTTCATTTCCAATAGGCTAATGTGCTCTGACACTGCACCCCTCTGGGAAGTTGCTGACAGGCGGTGTCAATATTTCCTTCAGAAAAAAAACACCAAAACAAAACAAAACAAAAACCAAAAACTCTATAGTGTTGCTTTTCAGAATCAAATTATGGAGCACGCAGGCTAGAAGAGCCTCCACCTGGAGAGAAGATTCCCAATTCAATCTGTGCATTTCCTGCATCCCCAGAGTCCATTTTTTCTTGTATTTTCCTTGTCTTCTTCAGAGAAGAAGGAGAATGTGAATATTCACTGTCATTTTTGGCAGCTGCTGGACGAGGTTATACTGCTGTCTATGCCAGGCTGTTGTGCTGTCAACTGGAAGTGCTCCAATATTCAGGAGTCAGGCACCCAAAACCTGGAGGTTGGTGTGAAAGTCAGGAAAATTAAATACAGACATTTGGAGGACTGTTTCTTTTTACTTTGCCTACGTTGTTCTGTTGTTTTACTTCTTGCCTTTGACATTCTAACAGTTATGCTTTCAGATTTTTGTATGAACTCAAAGGCCAGGGATTCTCCTTGGGAGTGAGGAAGGTGCAGGTCTCAGACAAAAGGAGTGAAGGCTTTGTGAAAACCTCTAAAGAGCTGAAGACTTTGGTGATAAATCACAAGTGTTGACAGCAGCTGAGGTGTGCTTTCCCTGGGGCTCTGGTGCTGCTATTGGGGAAGGTGACATTCACACCATCCTTTTCCTTTCCATCTGGACAACCCTGTCCATTGAAAGAGGAGGAGAAAGGATCCAAAGGACACGTCCTGGCTCCCACCAGGAAGTGGCACACACTGTCAGCATCACTGCTGGCACTGCTCCTGGCCAGCACTGCTCCAATACCTGCTTTGTTTCTTGGGAGTCCTTTTCCCTGAGTTCCCACAACCAAACCCACAACTCTTGGTAACCTCACTTTTGTTTGGGTTATCTGTGCAAGAGTGAATTCAGTGTTCTGAGAAGGGCCAAGGTGAATTTCTCGAGCTTACATGGTTTATACAGAATTTGAAATAGCTCCTTGTTCAGCAGTGAGCTGTTTACCTTACAGTGAATTAGCAGTGCTGGATTATCCAACTATGGTGCTGTTTTGCCCTTAAGCAGACTTTGAGTAAGCTGCCCAAAGTCAGCCTTATGAGGCTTTAATGGCTGGCATTTGGGGACTACCCGGGGGGATTGTAAAGCCCAGCATCACCTCCCTGACTTTATTCTGCTCAGCAGCAGTTCCTGTGAGTTGTGCTGGCTGGTCCAACAGTGGGGACTGTAATCCCTGCTGAACTTGCAGTTGAACACCATCTGGCCCTGGTGATTTACTGTCTCTGAGTTCCTCTGCTCAGTTCATAACTTCCTCCTCAGAGATTTTGGTGTCTGCTAAGGCCACGTTCTGATTTCCCATGGAAAGGGCTTCCAGAATAGAAATCTCTCCATTGTCCTCAAAGGAAGAGACAAGAAACACAATTAACTTTCCTACTACTTCCTTTTAAAAGGGCTGAGGGTTTATAGTCATGCATACATCCTTCTTGCTGCTTATTTATGTGTCCTTCTGTCTTAAGAGAGTCCTTATTGCTAAATGTATTTCTTCTCATGTTTTCTTATTAGCTACTCTAATTTCCTGTTTGAAACTCTAATGACAGAGGTTATACTCTAAATGACCACATATTAAAGGGACAATTGTCTTTCTCAAGGATGCTGAGAAAATGCTGTCTCCCTGTAATCCCACATACAGAAGCTCCTGTTGCAGTGTTCAAAGTGGCTCAAAAATTAATGGGACAGTTTTGAATTCCACCACACAACCCCCCCTCTGTAATTCTCTTTTCCTTTAGATCCTTTAGACTAAGGATCTAGAAGGACCTTAAAGAAAAAAATCAGTCCTGTGGTTACTGCATCTCTGAGTTGTGCCCTTTGAAACCATTCTGCAATACAACACTCGTGTTTTCTCCTACAATTTTTATTAACACCCAGTGCCTTCATCCAACATAATAACATCTAGGGAATAAAAAACCCCCACAACCTCAGATTTCTCTTTGTGAAGAGCAATCAAACACGTTGTTGAATCCTGTGTGGCTCAGCATTCCCATGTCAACTCCAGGAGGAGTATCTTCAGGAGTGGATGCACCCTGGGATAGCTCTGCATCTCTCTACTCTGCACTGTGCTGTGCATTGCCCAGCAGAGATCTCCTGCCTGCCTCCACACGAGCTAATCCTGACCTGCAAAAGAGAGAGTTTCTGTTAGATACTCCACCCTAGGTAATTACCTAATTACCTGAGAGTAGGGTTAATTAAGCTGGGTGGATGGCCACACATGACTGTGCTGGTTCTGGTCTCTCTGTGAGCCCTGGGATGTGTGGATGGACAAGCTCCTGCAGGGCTGCCTGTGACATTTCCATTCAAATGTGCTCTGAGATCCCCTTAATGTATCAGGACCTCACGAATGCTGAATTAATTAACTTTCACTGTGATTTCATGGCTATTTAATGATCTCTTTGTTATGAGTGGAGAACTGAGGCACAGAGCAATTAGGGACTCTCTCAAGGTCACCCAGGAATTCTCTGGGAGAGGTGGAGATTCAAGCCTATCAGTGATTTGTCTTTTGAAGAGTTGTGGACAGGGGCATCAGCTTGGAAGCTGCATCCCAGGGGTGACTTGCTGCATGTGGTTGTTGGGGGGGTCTGTGGGATGTTCAACTCCCAAGAACTATGGGTTCATTCAGAGGCTTTTGGATAAACCCTCTCTGTGGCACTGCAGTTCTGTTCAAGTGCAGGAAGGAGATTAAAGGTGAAGTTTCAGCCCAGAGCTCATCCCCAGGCAGGACAGAAAATAGAACCAAGTGAGGTCTCTGGGTTTTTCCCCAGCCCCAAGATGTTCTGTTGGCCAGAATGTCATTTCTGATTTTATTTGTGCTGTTCTCTCGTCCCTTCTCATTAACCCCTTCTCCTGTGTGACTCCTGCAGCCTGCACAGAGCTGTGCCCTGCAGTCACTGTGGCTGCTGGCAGAATCATTCTGCCTCTCTGAACAGGAATCCCCACTATGTGGATTTCCTGCCCTTCTCTCCAGGCTCTCCTCTAGTCTTCCCTGCTTCTTGTTATCTACATTTTAACTATTTTGTGGCTCTCCTCTCTCACAACACCCAAGTCTGTGCCACCTCTCCCCTTGCTAACGTAACATACTCCTCTCCTCCTCTACCTCCTGACCACCCTGCTTTGAAGAGGGTGGCAGGGATGGAGCCAGGGGCTGGCAGACCTGTGTGCTGGGCCAATACCACATCTTGCTGCGTGTTTGGATGAACTGAGTTTTACCCTCCTGCCTGCCTCTTGCAAAATGTGCCAAGGGTGAAACTTTGGAAGTTGCACATTGAGGTTTCAAGATCTGGTGTGTCACCAAATCCCAAGGCTGCTCCACAGCTCTCTCTGCCATTCTTTCTGGTAGCCAATTACTGAGGAAAAGGTTGCTGTCATCATCTGTACTAAACAAATGACATGTCTCATTTTTTTACACATTGAATTACCAATTATTTCTCATTTCCTAAAGCTTCCTCCTGCTCCCCATGCACCGCCAGGAATGTGTTCATTTAGGTCTGGATTCTCAGGATTTTCCACAGGCTCCATTCCCCATCTGCCTTTCAGGAATAATTGTTAATTCTCTTCTCAACTTTGTTTTTCATCTGTGGAATCTCTAATCTGTGTCCTTTAACCCAGGAGGTTCTCATGTTTTACTTGTTTGATAGGGGTTAGGTAAGTATTTGATTCTGGCATTGGGAATCCAAGATGCACATTTCCACAGGGTACTGGAGTATCATTTTTATGGAATGCAAGACTTTGGAAGAACTATTGTTGTGTCATCACGAACTGTGAGCTTGCCCTTCCCTGAAACTTTGATTGCAAGAGAGAATGTGGGACTTGGATGCTGATGGTTCTGCTGTGAGGCATCACCCAGGGCTGGCTGCAAAAAGGGTGGAGTGTAAACCAGAGAATTAAGAGAGATATTAATATAGTGTATGATTCAGCAACAAAAAATAGAAAAAGAAAAGCCAGGAAAAATCTGTTAATGAAAAAAGAATCATTCTCTGTGCTATTTTATTAATTAAATGGAACAGCTCCTGAAGGCCATACCCCATCTGTCTTCTCTACTCAGAGCCATTGGGTGAATCAGGCTTTCCACACTGTGTGACAAACATGACACACACTTTTTCTGTGAAAACTGGGATGGACTGTTTCCCCCACTTCTGGTATGAAGCAGGTGCTGTGGAAAAGGGCTCCTGTAACTGGGATCTGATGGGCAAGGGCTGGAATTTGCTGCAGTCTGTATAGGAGTTCCTAAGTTCAGACCTCATGTAAATTATTAGTGAATAAGGTCTGGAACACTCCCAAGTAATGTTGTAGGCCAGTCTTATGTTCACTGGAGCTGAAGGAATTGCATCACCTGGGAAGAGGGCAGGCTGGAAACCTGCTGATTCCAGGGTTTTGTTTAAATGCAGAGGGAGGGAGATTGTTCTCTATCGAGTGGGTCCTGTCGTTGTTATTTGTGGTGAAAGGAATCGCACTTTGGAAGGCGTTTCAAACACACCGACTGGCCCAGGATGCTTGTGGAACTCTGCCTCGTGACTACTCCTTCCCAAGGTGTCCATAAGGGGCACTGCAGGGCAAGGAATGGGGACACCACACTGGTCCCAGAGGGAGGGTTTGATGTCAGAGGACACCACGGGGCATTAACAGCAATCCCAAAGAGCACTGAAGGGCTGTCTGCACTCATGGGTCCTGTAGTGTGGTAGGAACAGGGATGGAACTCACTTGGCTGTGAACTGATTAGATAATAAATGTCTGTCATGTGCCTTGTCATTTGTTCACTCTTATTTTTTGTCTCTCCAACAGAACTTTGAGAGGCAGATGACTGTGGGAAAATGATATACCAATAGTTCTGTGATGTAAAGGCTGAGAAGCACAAAACAAATGAAAGGATGTCTGTGTCTGCATGAATGAAAACACGTGTCTTGAGGTGTGGTCTGTGTTTGGATAATGTTACACATGTATCTGTATTACTTTACCTCTGTTTCTGGCACAATTAAATATGAGCACATGTGCTCAGCCCTATATGTGTGAATGGGTGAGCACTGGAGAGAGCCTGTGCAGGTGTTTAAAGACCTGTATTTATGTGCTGAAATGTCTGTATCTGGCACGGGTATCTCTGTGCAGTCAAACACAACCTTTCAAAACATGGGGCAGAATGACAACTTGCTTTAGAAGCCATGATTGAAAGGCACAGTCCAGGGCAACTCAAAGAATTTAAAAAATAGAAACATGAGTGCATCATTATCAGTGTTTTGGTTCCAGACTTCCCAGGGTCTTGCTGCAAATCAGTACTTTCTCCTTGGAATATCATTCAGGTTGAAGAGGGTTGGCTACTTTGGTTTGAATGAGCACTCTGTGGACACTGTGTGCTATGAAAAGCACCTGCTGTGTCTCACCTGGATGGGGCAGGGTACTGAGGGACTGTCTGAGGCACCAGCAGGTGAGAGAGAACACCTTGGGTCTGTGCCTGGGTGAGCTGCTGCAATGACAGTGCTCATTCAGGTGTGTCTCAAGAGATGGTGTCAGCACCTGTTTGAAAAGGAAACAAGATTTCAGCTTGGAAAGGACTGACCTTCCCCCACTGAATGTCCTGGCACAGACCCTGCCTGACCACCTGGCACTGACGGGTCAGGAAAGGAGTGGAGACACCTTTGCCATCACTTGTTGGAATTGCTCCTGCTCCTCATTGATCTGATGGCAGACAGGCTGCTTGGAGCACACTCTGAGGCCCATCCTTCTCACTGCAGAGACTGTTCTGCCAGTAGCATGGGCACAGAGGAGTTTTCAGAGGAAGGCTGATCCCATGTCACTGAAGTCCCAGCTTCCTTTTTTTCCTTATTTCAAGCAGGTTGGTGTACACACAAACACATACAGACACTGGAAATGTGGAATTATGTCTCTCTTGCACGACTGGTCTCCAAGGAGTGAATCTGTGTGATAGGGGAGACCTGTGGGGAGGAAGGAGCTGCTCTGATTTTCTGTTGTCTGGATCCCAGCCATGCCTGGGCTTTGGCTCAGCAGGTCATCCAATCCTCCCTTCTTGCCCCTTCCTCCTTTCAGGCCTTTCATAGGAGTTGAAATCTCTTCTCCTTGGCTCTTCCCAATGGAAGCCCCACTTTGGAGCAGCACTAAATCTCTTTGTGCAGCCTGGCCAACTCCACTTTCTCAGGAGGAGAGAGTCAAGCCTGGGTTATCACCTGCTTGTGGTCTCATCTATCACCTTGAATTGTGTTGCAGGATGAAATTACTCATCCAAACCTAATGTTAAATTTAATCAGGTCTGGAGCAAAGAGGATTAATGGGCTGTGCACGCACACGCACACGTCTGGCAAAGTGGCTGCAACCCAGGCAAAGTTTGCAAAGCTTGCTGCAAACTATAAAGACAATCTCAAGGTAGGCTAAGGAAGGCTGCAGGAATCCAGCATCCCTCTGCAGGAAAATACTGGGCTGTGGGACCACCTTCCTCCTGGTGAAAGTGGAGATGAATCCTAGAGGAGTCATCCATGCTATGTAAGAATTTACCCAAAGGGGAAGAGGACTTTCTTGTTCTAAGGGCCTTGTGGAGATGGGATAATCCATGGAAGAGGAAGGCTTTTAGCAAAGGATTATATAAGCCATAAATATGTTTGGTAGATTAGTAAAGACCTGTTGTTCTTGGAGAAATAGTCTTTGTGTATGAGCAGAGCCTTGGAGGATGAACTGCCTGGGGATGTTTAGCAATTGCAGAAGTCAGATGTCAAAACCCAGGACAAAGCAGCTCTTGGAGCTTCTTTGAGTGCCTGCTGTAGGATGCAGAACATTTTGCAGGACTGATTTGGGGTTTGGAGCTGGGAAATGTGGGTCCTCTTCCCTGCTGTGTCACTGCAGAGCCTGGGACAGGCTCTGGGAGTTCAGTGTTGCTTCATCTCTCGTGCTCAGGTGGACTGAGAAAGTGGATCATCACAGGATGCCCTTCAGCCTTAAAATCCATGAGCATTCCTGGCTGGCACCAGACAGGAGTTGGCAGCCTCTGATGTTCTGTGCCTGTTGAGTAAATTCAGGGGTGTAAACACTACAAATATTTGGCATCCCTAGAACACTTTGTGTATGAAGCACTTGACAGAAGCCAGGCCCTCAGCAGAGCCCTGGTGACAGGCTTGAATTAGTCCTGTTGCTGTGACAGGGACACTGAGGCACAGAGTGACTGTGGGTGCCAGGTGCTCTGGTTGTGCTCTCCCCTGGCCTCCCTCCCACTCAAACCCTTATATCACATTGCCTTATCACCTGACAGTGTTTTTCAAAATCAACAGCCTCATAAAGCTTTTCATCATCTACTGCAGATGCTGTGAGGGGCCCATTTATTACCTTCATGGGGGGGAAAAGAACCAAAACAAAATGAAAACCCAACCTTCCCCTAACCCCACACATAAAACCTCTCCAATAATAAATAAAGTAAACATGTTTGAGGGGGTGGGTAGTTCATCCCCAAAGCAAACAGGGCATTTCTCTCTCCCTCTCTCAGGTTTGGCTAAAAAAAGCAAATAAAGCCACAGAGGAAGCACGTCATGGTGCAAACCATAAGCAGATGGTGCGGGTGAGAGCGTGGGAGGAGAGAGGGGGTTTCTCCAAACAGAATATTCATGTGAAAGAGGAAACCTACAGAGAAAGGCACTTAGCAGAGAGCCCTCTCGTTTGTGTGATAGTTTGGGTTGCCCCCAGCCTGGCTGAGAGTCCTCCCTGGGGGAGTATTGGGGGAAAGGAGGAAAGTCTGTGATTGAAACCGAGATTGCTGGGGGCTGTGAGTGGAAAATAAAGTAGGGCAGGACTCCCCAGAACCAGCAGCAACCTGAAAAACACCTCACAGAGCTCCTGTCCTTTTCTGTTTCAACTGCCACATGCTTTTAGTTCAGTCAGGTGCTTCCTCCTCTTTTCTCTCACTTGCCACCTCTTTTCTGAGGTTCCCAGAATTAAATTTCTCTTCCTGCACCTTTCACCTTTAGATGAGGTGGAGAAAGAATGTGTTTTTTCCCCCCGTGGTGGCCATGTCGCGTAGTTTGCAGCAGCGAAACAAGGAGGACATTCATGGTGGGCATTGATTTTACTTCTGTATAATGTAAATCCCCTCTTGCAAGGCAGCCAGAGCTCTTATTAGACCCTTTTGTCTTCAGGGTTGGTGCTCAGGTCTGCAAGGAATGGGGAAACTGCACCATGCACAGCCATAAACCAGCTCCAGCTGTGGTGGATCCTGTGGGCACGTTGGGTAAAAGGTCTCCTCTTCCTGTCCCTTTGGTTTGGCTCAATCTTCTCAATGTGTTGCAGCTGATTTTTTTGGCATAAGGGATCAAGCCAAAAACACTAAGGATAACAGGTAAATAATTAGAAACCTGGTTCAGCTCTGCTGTTCTGTGCATCCATGTGCTCACACTCTTGGAGTCTCAGCAAACGGTCTACAAGTCAAGAGTGTATCTCAGTGCACATTATTTGAAGCACCATCAGGATGCACCAAGCTAAGCTGCAAGGAAACAGGCCTTAGTACTGCTTGAGAATGTTCAGTTTCCATCTATCACTTGGTCACAGTTTTCCCAAAAGGCATCAGGGACAGAAACTGCTAATAATATTTTGAGAACTGTCTTAGAGCACTCTTCAAACATGAGCCCTCATTCTGCTTTGGGCAGGAGGAGTATTGTCATTGTAGATGGGGAAACTGGAGCACAAAGGACTGAAATGTCCATGTGTTTACATCAGCAGGGTCAGCCATGGCCAGGTCTGGGAGGGCAAAATTAGGGAGAATGTGTGAGAGAATAATTAGGAAAACTGAGTGAGCACAAGCAGGAAGGCTCATGAATAAGTTATGGTTTACAGGAGCCTGAGGAAGAATGTGGTGTTGAAATGTATGCAGGGGAAAGCACCATGTGACAGTGGATAAAAAAGTGTAAAGAAGAGGTTTGTGGGGTGCAGTGTGTGGAAATAAAAGACAGAGTGAGTTGTGGTGCTGAGGTTACAGAGTGGGATCTGCCAGGACCAAGAAATAAGGGTGAGCAGAGCTGTGTTTGTAAAGAAGAGGAGTCACAACTTGAAGATGAAGATGGGGATGAAGATGGAGTGAGCATGTGGAGTAGGGGAGGAAGATTTTATTAAGGGGAAAGGGGTGTGTGCAGGATTTGGGTGGGTTGGTGCTCCAAGGGTTTGGCTTGGGCGGTGCTTTAACAGGGGCCGTCCTGCCGGTGTGAGTGATGTGGCTCCAGACTGCACTGAGAGGGGGGGACCCCCTGGGCACAGCCAAGTTCTGCATTTTCCACCCACAGAGTGTTTCAGGAAAGAGCTGCTGCAGCTCCGCTGGCAAGAGGGAGGTTTGGGCAGATCTGCTTCACCAACCAGAATGACAAGGGAAGGGCAGAGGGGAAAAAACCCCACACACAAATAAAAATGCGCCTGTTTGTTCCCCCAAAGCAGAGGTGGGCGTTAGCGGCCCCCCTGCACAGACAGTGACTCCCAGCTCATTAGCATGTCTGTGGAGCAGAGCTGCTGGCTCTAGGCATGCAGGGATGTTTTTCAACAAAATAAAATGCAGATTTGTTTTTTTTTTCTCCCCAGCAAGTACTTGTGTTAGCTTCTGCTTCCCTTCCCAGTTCCCACTCCAGCAGCTCCCAGGCAGCTCCCACCCCCTGAGTGTTCAATTATTGCTGCTGCACACTAGTTATGCACTATGGAGCAGCTTGGGGGAATGGCAGGAGCTCTGGAGGGAGTGGGCCACAGGGGGAAACAAACACCAGCAGCACTGCCAGGATCTAAAAACAGTGTTACTGGAGCAGAGAGAGGGAGTCCTCTCTCTGCTTTAATGCTCTTCCTCCTCCACTGGTATCACTGGGGACAAGGTGGAGTCAGGCATGGACACACTGGTAATTACAGCTGTGTTTCCCTTCAGCACCCACCAAGGTGTGATGTGACACTCTCCCATCAGAGCAAGATGGGTCCACAGACTTCTGGGGGTGAGATGTGTGTCTCCCAGGGAAGCCAAGGCACAGAGAAATAGGGATGACGTGGGTTCATGAGGGGAAGCAGTAACAGAGGCCAATCACCAGGAGCATTGTGGAGTTGATAGAGAGGCAGAATGTGGCTCCTGGCCTGTAATCCCTCAGAAATACATATCCTTAGAGGGAATTCTTCTTCAAATCCAGACTGTATGGTTTAGCTAATTGCTGGCCAATATTAGCAAAAAAACACTGACATGACTTGTACCAGAGTCATTACCTCAAGTGAACTCTCATTTATTTAATGGATAAGTAGGACTTGCCTTCATTTGAGGATTTGGTATTGTTAAGAAATGCTTCCTGAGGTGAAATATTCCTCATGCTAAACTTCCTCACCTTCACACTGTCCCTGAAAGGTGTGGTGGGAGTTGGCTGCTGAATTCAGTCCCAGTGTCCTGTTCCATGAGGAGGGTGTTTATGTCTGAGTGCAGCTGGGATACAGCTGTTGGCTGGCACCAAAATGAGCCTGGAATTAGTGATCACGTCAGCCCTCCCAGCCCTCCCTCTTGGCAAGGGGTGGGGCAGGAGAGAGGACGGAACTGTAGAAGGCAGTTCTGATGAAATCCATCTCCCTTTCCTGGCCCTTTGCATGGAAGCAATCCCATCAAAACAGGGATGCAGATGGTCTCACCCCTAGAGCCAGTGCCTATGTCAAGAGCCTTAGAAATGTGAGACCATACCACCAATGAAGTTCAAACAGCCCTAAATATCTGCTGTCAACACTGAGGAGATTCCCCCACCCTCCTTTTATTTTTTTTTGTAGTTGCTGATGCCTTTCTTGTTTTGCTTCTTGTAATTTTGTTTCTGTATGTTTTGTTTTCTGTCTTTAGGCTTTCTTAGGGGCCTAGAGAAAGACTGATGGAAAAACAATCAGACCCTACTTGCAAGGCTTTGATACAGGATAAGAGATCCTGGTTGGAGATCACATCTGGAGGGATGTTTCCTAGATCTGTCTGTGTATCTCTCTGCCCTTCCCTCCCATGTTCTTTCACCTCCCTCCAGCATTAATACTCATCAGAGTTTTCAGTGGAAGTGTTGAATGATGGGCACAGTGGGGCCCCACCCAAGTCCTGTGGATCTCAGTCCAACATCTGACTTGTACAAAGAGTCACCTTCCCCAGGCCTCCTGCCCTGCTCTGTACATGGGGACACAACCTCTGCTGCTCTCTCCAGGCCTTCCCTCCTCTCTGGGATCAAAATAGTGTATGTAGGGAAGAATCCAGAGCATTTGGACATGCAACAACTCACTGAATATTCAGAAAGAAAGAGAATTAATCAGATCAGCAAGAAACTGTGAATCTAAAGAAAATATAGCCATGATAAAATTCCTGATGCTGGAGCAGCATGGAGTTTAATCACTGGAGATTTTAAAAAGCTTGTGTATGTTTTGAGACATTTTTGTTCTTTCAGTCATGTCTTTTGAGATAAAAAGTAATAAGCTAATTAAAATGTACCCAAGTGTGGCTGTGAGTAATAAGATGAGAGTATGAACATTAAAAAATCCAAACAAACATACATTAAATTCTTTCATCTAGTTCAGGATGTACAGTCATGTTCCAACTTTCTGAACGTTGGTGATGTCAGTGGGAATACAGGATTCATTAAATGCTTGGACATTCCATTCATTCATAGGTCAGACAGGATTTAGTCACACTGGAAAGGCCTTTTTTGCACCTGTGGTGGTCAAAAGCTTGTGTGGCAAGAAGAGGAGAATCAGTGCTGTCTGTGAGGAGGGAATTAAGCCCTGGTCTGGCCAGAGCTCCAGGGTCAATGTATCAGGGATAGTTTCAGAGACAGGTGGCAAGTCCAACAGAGTCATATTTAATTTATAATTTTAATTAAGAGTATTTACCTATTTGCAGGAAGGAGCTGGAGGACTTTTACTTAGTAGTGCTTTCTGACTTTGAATGTTTAAGGGATGTTGAAGGGCATTCATTTATTATTTAAAATAACTTGCTGATTTTCGGGATAATTGATCTTCAGGTGGAATTTTTAGGCAGCATTAGTGCAACTGGGCCAAAGAGATGAAACTGAGGGCAGACCTGGACCTTGGTTAGAACGATTGTGTTCTCTTCCTACAGCTATAGATTTTGGAAAAGGATGGGAATGCACAGGATCCAAAGGCTAATGAGCACCACTCGCAGCAGCAGCAGCAGTATTAAGGGAATTAGTGAACTCACAGTCAGGCCAAATGTCCAAGTCAGAAATAGAGAACTTGCTGTAGCAACACAAGTGCTCTCAGGGAGGTGGTGTGAGGGGTTTCACACTTGACTCTGGTGCTGCTGCAGGGGGGGTGCACCAGGAGCTCCACCACTCTCGCTCTTCCTCCCACCAAAGTGTTGTTTCCATTTCCTGCCTCAGTGGTGAAAAAAGCCTTCACATTGCTGCCTCCTCCCTTGCCCTTTCAAAGGCCCTCTCTTCTGCTAAGTCTGCTCTTTGACACAGGATGTGCCCTGAAGAGGATCTGAAACACAAATGGTGCTGAAGGGGTGCCCCCCTTCCCACGCACACTGGGCAGGCAGCATCTCCTGCCTGCTCTTGAAAAGAAATTCAGTGGTTGAAGTGGTTCCAGTAAATACCCACTGAGCAGGTAGATCATTTCCATAATACAGAGAAGCCTCAAGAAAGACATCCCTGGGGCTTGGTCTGCAGCAGGGAGATCTGCTCTCACTGACACAGGCTTGGAGAGCTGTGCTCAGCCCTGGTTCAGGTTTGCTTTGACCCTTGCCTGCTTTAAACCACATATATCTGAACTCATATTGAAACTGCTAGAAAAAAAGGTATTTTTCAGTGTGGAGTGGGGATGGGGACAAGTGGGCACACAGAGAGCTGATGTCATTGTTGTGCTCTTCAGTAAGGGAGCTGCACCCTACCACTGCTGGTAATTTCTGTTCCTTGGAAAACTCTGCTCCAGCTCAACATCTGGTTTTCCAAATGTTTCTGCAATGCTAGGGTTTTTCCAAGTGCTTTTCCAGTTCAGTTGGCTGACTTGCTCCTGGAGGTCAAGTGACTTGCCCCCATAGGTCATGCAGCAGGAGAGCACTTTGATCCTTGTCCCAGCAGATGAGATCAGTTTGAGGCACTTCTGCTGCCAGTGGTGAGATCTGAACTTGAGGCTTTGGAGTCAGGGCGTTTCCAGGAGCCCAGACCTCTGTGTGCCAGACACTACAGGGACTATGGGGAAAGGTTCAGCTCTTTGCTTCAAATCTGACCTGATCTCAGGTCTGAAAGCAGAAAGGCTTATTCTTTCTATCTACCTGTTCTATCACCCCATTCATTTCCCTCAAGGGAGTTTAGACTCTGCCTCACTCCACCACTTCATTTTAGCTGCAAGACATTTGTTTCCATGGACCATGTGCCCTGATGGGCCTTCTGGCTTTGACAGGAGCTGCCAAATGCTTGACTCCTCCTGGAATTTGCAAGCCTTATTAATAAATGTGTTTTAACTCAAGCAGCATGTTGAGCAGAACAACAGGTCAATCCTTTTGAACAGCAAGGATTAGTTCTCCTAGCTGGATGCTCCTGCAGGATAAGCATGAGAACATGCAGGTTTAGAGGGCTGAGTGGGTATTTCTGGTGTGGGAGTGGGTTGGAAAGGTTGTCTGTCTCCACCAAAACTGATGCCCTCAGATGTGGAGGCCACTGTTGTTATCCCAGAGCCAGGCAGTGCAGGTGTACTCTGTATCCTCATTTCCCATCCTCTTTGTTGTCACCATGGAGAGAAAATGAAAAAAAGGAATGCTTGGCCACCTGCCAGGAATATCTTAATCCATAAAATCTCCTGTGGGCAGGCAGGCTTGGATGAAGCCTAAGGTATTCCAACTATTGTTATTCTTCCTCTTGCAGCCCTTTCCAGCATCCAGCAAGGGGAGCTGAGAACCTGCTCCCTTCCCTTTCTCTATCACAACTGCATCAGGCTGTCCCCAAGCACAGGCAGCATCTCTGAGCAGTTTACAGCTTCCAAGGGCTGATTCCATCCTGGGATTCCTGGATGGGAGCCTGCACACCAATGGGCTAATGTGCTAAACAACTGGGGCAGGGCCATATTTCACACCCATGCTTCACTCCCAGGCCCCTTGCTCTCTCCCCTTATTTCCTCCCAATTCTTCCAGTATGGGAGTGTTTTCTTTCAGGAGAATTCCTTCCCCCCACCCTGTTTTCAAAACTCCGTCATTCCCTCCTTTTTTCTCCCCTGGTGGGGTGGTGCCTGTGGAACTATGGGGAATTCCAGGTCTCTTGTTCAGTACTCAGGCTCAGGTTTTATGCTCCTCTCCCCAAGGTTTCCATGGAGGACAGGATCTCTGTCAGGGAGGGAAAGTGGTGGCACACTGTGTTTTTGGCTCTCTGCAAGGTCTCAAAGTCATCTAAGTTGCCTCTGTGCTGCCAAGAAAGGAGGGAGATGCTGAAAAATACCCATCTGAAAGTTTATTTGTACTGGCTCCACTATGGAGAAATACAGTTTTGTCTTTTTCTGCTTCCTCAGCTACTGTCAGGGAAGAGAGAGATGTTGTAGATGTGAGATCTGCAGAGCAGGTGATTCCTGAATTAAGGGCTGTCTCGAGCACATAAGTAGTAAATAACTTCTAAGATCATTTTAGAAAATAACACATAAGATTGAAGCTGAAAAGAAAATCCTTATGAGCAGCACTACAGTTCTCACCTCCCCTTTGGACTGGGAGGTTAAAGCACCACTTTAACTTCCTGTGTTTAGTGCTCCTGGCATTCAGCTTGGCCAGGCTGTTTGCCTCTGTCTTGGCATTCATTTTAATAACTTCCCATGCTGATTATCCTTTGATATTGATCAACGCACAGGAGAATCCACATCACCCTCCCATGCAGGCAGTGAGGCCAACCTTCGAGATCTTTGCAAAAACTAGGCTTTAATTTTCTTGAACTCTTGCACACACTGGGTCCTTCCTGGCAGTGTGAGGATGGCAGATCTCCCTGTTTCCTCTGGTAGATGAAGAGTCATCAGGAAGCTGATGAGCAGAGGAGTTAAAAGACTCAAGGTTCACACAGAAACCCGGTGACAGCTGGAGAACAAACCCCAGGACTCGCAGCTCCCCATTCCCTGCCCCGTGGCACGTAGGAGATGTCAGGCAGGAGCACTGATTTCCCTGGGGCCCCGGGGCTGGCGGATGCTGCCCATCATTTTCCTGCAGCACAGCAGAGCCACGTTTTCACCACACACACGGAGCTCCAGGGCAGCTTGGAAAGAATGCCATTCATTCATGCAAAACCCCCCGAGGGCAATGCCCAAAACTGGGGAGGAAAAAAAACTTCGGAGATTTGCACTTTTTTTTTTTTTTTTGGCTCCTCCCTTTCCTTTCCCTACCTTCATGCTTCGATAATAATAATAAAAAAAGACTCTTCTGTCTCCAAAAATGCAGAGGCACAGCGTAGGTTGGCCTCTGTGAGCCTTGCTGGCCAAATTATGTGGCAGTGGTGCTGGGAGTGCACATGTGAATGGAGAAGTGGGTAGAGAGGGGACAGAGCTGCTGCCATAAGGCTTTTTTTCCCACTTCTTGCCAACATAATCAAAATAACTCACTTACACCTAATAAAATAGAATGCAGAATCCAAAAGCCTTCCTCCCCTCCAGCGGTTTGTCTGGATCCCATTCCTTGAAGCTGAGCTGAGAATGCAAGAGGGGGTTTTAGTTTGGTTTTGTTGTTAATTTTTTCTAGAATGAAAAATGTTAACAGTGGGGCAGAAGGTGCAGCACGTTTCTAAAGCTGCTGCTTGATGGGGACCAAAGTTAACCTTTGGATTTTTTCTTTCTTTCTTTCTTTCTTTCTTCCTTCCTTTCTCTCACCCCCTTTCTTTCCATTTAATTTAGTCTTTGCTTGCCACAGACAGGTGGGGTTTACCCCCTCCTTCTCTGCTCTAAATAGATGTGTGTGCTTTTCCAATTAGTCCTGATCTGCCCTTCCCTTTGCTCTGTCTCCGTTTTTCCAGCTGTAAATCTCCAAAGTACTGGACAGTGAATGTGGGAAGCATCAACAGTCCTTTACAATGTGCCAGGAATGACCAGAGATGATGGATCCAAAGGTGTTAAACAATAAAACAAAGCATAAAGGCAAGAAATTCCCCATGTATTCATTAGGCAATCCTATCTATTCATTAGTGCATATTCATAACTCTTTTGTATCTCCTGCGTATGTAAATTTTAGCAGTGAAAGGGACAGTTCCTGTGGTCAATTAAAATGTAAAATTAATGTTTTGTGTTGGGGATACAAAGCTGGGATGGCCTCCTGGAGGCTCCAAGTAACATTGATTGTGAAATGATCAACTGAAAGTATTAGTTTGTCTACAAGAATTCACAGAAACATGCTGATTTTTGACAAAATTTTAAGAAAGGCAGGGAAACAAATAGCCTTAGGCTCCTCCATTTTAGGTTTCTCCCTTGACCAGGATGTGTCACACTCAGTCAGGGTGTTTCAGGGACAGATGCAGCCCTGATGTGAATGTGAGCACACAGACCCCTCCAGAAGGACTCATGGGGTGGGGGGGGATGTGACACGTGTGGTCCTGCAAACACCCAAATCACCTGTCCCAGGGATTTGCCTCCCAGGCAAGAGGCAACACCCTAAGATCCTTGCCAGGGCCTGCACTGAGGACATGCAGGTTGCCAGTATGCTGAGAGGGCACTGGAAATTTGGCTTGAAGCTCCTTCAACTCTTCCATTAAATCTTCATTGTCATTCCCACAAAAGGAGGAAGTGAGAGGCAGAAATATTAATGTGACTCAGCAAGTCCGTGCTAGAGTCAGAGATGGAGCGTGTGGACACAGATCTCAGTATTTGTTCTTTAGCTACTGAACTATCTACTATGTGATTTATATTCATGTTCAGTGGTGGGGTTTTTACTGTCATGCATATTTAATAGGCATCTTACAAATGACTAAATCCCACAGCTTGCACCACTGCAGCAATGAAAATATGCAATAACCCAATGCCTCTTATCTTTGTTTCAAATTTGGATAATGACAGAGAGAGAGAAGAATCCTGCCCTTCAAACATGGGTGAATGTCTGAAGTCTTTGGGGTTTGTGCATATGCTCTTTAAGACATAGGTCATTCATCTTTATTACTGGCTAAATTATGTCTTAGAAACAGTTATGTTATTTCCAATTCCATCAGGACTTACAGATTAAAAAAAATAGGAAAGAACCCTAAAACTGATAGACAAAGTTAACAAAAGACAAAGATCCTGTATGATGTGAAGCTAAAGGAATGAGATCCATAAGTACCCTGCAACCCCCAATTATTTAAAGAGGCAGATGCAAAGTAAGTGGGAGATTTAAGAGCACTGATCACTTGCAAAACCCAGCTCTCTTTAGATCATTACAATATGTAACTTCCTTCAGTGAAAGGGAGTTCTCATCCAAACCTGTAATTTCAAGTAATCACTGAGTTTTGAGTGTTGTGATGTTACTACCAGCAGTAGCCAGCACTGGGGAAGGAGGCAGCAGAGAGGTTTTATTAATAGGCAATCAGAAATATTTTCATCAGTGGCATGTTTAAAAGCTGAAGTCTCAGTCACCCCTCATGATCCCCTGTCTGTATCACTGGCAGCAGAGCAAATGTGTAGCAAAGAAAGGAAAAAGTCTGATCATAAACAATTAGAGGCACCGTGTGAGAGGCATAATACAGTAATTTGCAGGTTGGCACAGAAAAACATCAATGCTCAATTCTGTGTATTGAGCTATTATGTGTAAGTTATTATTAACAATACAATTGCTCAGCTCAGGTGCTGGTGGCAAGAGATTTCATATGACAAATCTGCCTCCAGCATAACTCAATTCTCTTCACCAGTGTTTGACCAAGGACAAATTAAGTTGTTTATGTCTGGAAAAGATTTTGGTAGAAACAGGCTGTACCAAAGGGCCTGGGATGCTGGAAAGGAAGGGTAAGAGGAACATAACTGTTTTACAGTGAAGAATATTGTACCCCTCATAGTAAACCTCTTGGTACAGGGTTTAAATATGCCACAGTCAGATACACAGGCAGCAGCACTGATTCTTTCTGCATGCACCATCTTCACATAGCATTGAACTACCAGCTCAATTTTCAGTATTGAAAATAGGGAGTAATTGTCATTTTAAGCTGTTGCAGCAGATCCAAATCCATTGAGATGCACAGTTCTTCAACCATTACAAAATCTGTCCTCTTCCTCATTATTTCACAGCTAGATTGTTAAACTTCCTGAACAGTTTTGTAGGAATAATAATATTAAGAGATCAGCAAATCAACCGTATCTCCTTAAATGTCAGATAGGAATGATTTCCCTTAGTGCCTTCCACAACAGTCTGTGTTACCATGAAGGAGGAATGATGCTGGATTGGTAAAAATAAGGGGGAAGGAGGGGAAGCAGCCACTGGGGAAGCTCCCACTCCCTAAATCTATTTCCAATCGACTTATTTGCAGCCTCAATCAGCCGAGGTACCCTTTGGAGAAGTTCTGCTCCACATACAGCAGAGCTGTTACTGAGGAGAACCAGGCTGGGCTGGAGGTGCTGGGGGCAGTGCTAGGGTCTTCCCCACGCTCCTCACTCCCTCCCTCCCTCCCAAAATCATGGAATCATTAGGGTAAAAAGAGGTCTCTGGAGACCAGAGGTCTCCAACCCACCCAGTCCAACCCCTCTGCCAAGGCAGGGGCACCTGGAGCAGGTGCCACAGGAAGACGCCCAAGTGGGTTTGGGGTTTGTCCAGAGAGGGAAACTCCACGCCTTCCCCGAGCAGCTGTTCCAGTCCTTCCTCGTGTTGGGGTGGAGCTTCTTTGTGTTTTAGAACGATGGAATCACACAGCACGCCGAGTTGGAAGGGGACCCACCAGGATCAGAGACTGACCAACATTAGTTCATGGCTATCGCTCCTCGCCCCGTCGCTGGGCAAAGCCTGGCACCAACCACCATCCCCTG
>VYZS01093486.1:31790-47445 GCA_013400695.1 Neodrepanis coruscans | reverse complement strand
AAAGGAAGGGTAAGAGGAACATAACTGTTTTACAGTGAAGAATATTGTACCCCTCATAGTAAACCTCTTGGTACAGGGTTTAAATATGCCACAGTCAGATACACAGGCAGCAGCACTGATTCTTTCTGCATGCACCATCTTCACATAGCATTGAACTACCAGCTCAATTTTCAGTATTGAAAATAGGGAGTAATTGTCATTTTAAGCTGTTGCAGCAGATCCAAATCCATTGAGATGCACAGTTCTTCAACCATTACAAAATCTGTCCTCTTCCTCATTATTTCACAGCTAGATTGTTAAACTTCCTGAACAGTTTTGTAGGAATAATAATATTAAGAGATCAGCAAATCAACCGTATCTCCTTAAATGTCAGATAGGAATGATTTCCCTTAGTGCCTTCCACAACAGTCTGTGTTACCATGAAGGAGGAATGATGCTGGATTGGTAAAAATAAGGGGGAAGGAGGGGAAGCAGCCACTGGGGAAGCTCCCACTCCCTAAATCTATTTCCAATCGACTTATTTGCAGCCTCAATCAGCCGAGGTACCCTTTGGAGAAGTTCTGCTCCACATACAGCAGAGCTGTTACTGAGGAGAACCAGGCTGGGCTGGAGGTGCTGGGGGCAGTGCTAGGGTCTTCCCCACGCTCCTCACTCCCTCCCTCCCTCCCAAAATCATGGAATCATTAGGGTAAAAAGAGGTCTCTGGAGACCAGAGGTCTCCAACCCACCCAGTCCAACCCCTCTGCCAAGGCAGGGGCACCTGGAGCAGGTGCCACAGGAAGACGCCCAAGTGGGTTTGGGGTTTGTCCAGAGAGGGAAACTCCACGCCTTCCCCGAGCAGCTGTTCCAGTCCTTCCTCGTGTTGGGGTGGAGCTTCTTTGTGTTTTAGAACGATGGAATCACACAGCACGCCGAGTTGGAAGGGGACCCACCAGGATCAGAGACTGACCAACATTAGTTCATGGCTATCGCTCCTCGCCCCGTCGCTGGGCAAAGCCTGGCACCAACCACCATCCCCTGGCACCAACCACCATCCTCTGGCACCAACCACCATCCTCTGGCACCGTCCTCCCTCCGCCGCCCCCGCCGCTTCCAGGAATCCTCTCCCATCCCGCCGCGCCGTCTGGGGCCGGGGCGCGGCTCTGGCAGCGCTGCCCGGGAGATGCTCGTGCCCGGGGGAGAGCGGGGATGTTATCCCGGGATAAATAACCCCCGGCTGTGGGCGGGCAGGGCCACAGGGAGCGGGGAGAGGCACAGAAGGGCTCGTTCTGCAGCACTGCTGGGATGCAATTACGCGAGGTTTAAATGAGAGAGTGTTTTCCTGCTGGAAAACAGTGGCTGTTGTTGCTCTGCCCGCCACGGGCTCCGCTGTTCTGGATCTATAGGTTTGAAATGTCAAGCCCAGTGTAGGCGCAAAGATTCTAAAAATCTAATTCCCGGTCTTAAAGAAAATGCTCTAAGAGAGAGCGAGTGTGTGTGTGGCTGGCTGGGTTTCTGCTGTGCTGAGAACCAACAGTTCCCATATGAAAACCAGTTCAGAATGCTGCCATCCTTTATTTCTCCCTTTACACGATCTGACCATTGTTTTTGTGTGGATCCATCACTAACTCAGTCCAAGTCCACGGCAAAGTTGTGACAGTGTCTCCCCAAGAGCCATCCCAGGGGTTGGGGTTGTTATCCCCACCTCACAGAAGGGGAACTGAGACATGGCCAAGGTCACCCAAGGAAATGTGCACTAGATTGGCACCTGAAACATTCACTCTGGACACAGAAACATTCATTTCATCCACCAACACCTCAGCAGATGGTGAATGGTCTGGCTGTATGGAAGATCCAGGTATTCCTGGTGTTGGTCCTACCCCTTTAAGCTCAGTGCTAAATTTCATTGGCAGTGGAATGAGATCTAACCAAATATTTTCTCTGGGTTTTGTTCTCTTTTTATTAATGTTGTTTTATGTAAAACTGATGTAAGCAAGAAAAGAATTAGACTTTTTATTTAATTAATTATTTTATAAAATAGTTTTTGAATTATTATGGAATTATGCAGGAAACATGCTGATTTTCT
This sequence comes from Neodrepanis coruscans, assembly GCA_013400695.1. NCBI lineage: Eukaryota > Metazoa > Chordata > Aves > Passeriformes > Philepittidae > Neodrepanis > Neodrepanis coruscans. The sequence continues at coordinate 45,380 of VYZS01093486.1, read as the reverse complement.
CATAACAAACTGGGATATCTCAAATGAATGTCTTAAACTTTTTTTTTTTTTAATGCAATCTTTTATTTCTGCATTCTTTACATCAGGAGCAGGAGATAATGGGGCTGGAATGTCCTTCTTGATTGTTCATGTTAGTTCTCTGTGTCAAGCAGGATAAAACTCCAACTAATCCTGCCATAAATTTAGGTATTCCTAATCCCTCAGTATTCCCATTTTTCTTCAAGCATTAGGCATGTAATCAGTCCTGTGCCAAAAAAAAAAAAAAAAAAAAAAAAAAAANNNCTGCCCTGGCCAAAAAAAAAAAAAAAAAAAAAAAAAAAAAAGAAAAGAGAATTAAAGAAAAAGTTGGGACTGTAAGCAGCTATTAAAAAAACAACAAAAAATAAGTACAAGCTGCCCAGTATTGCTCAAGCTGAGATGGTTTTAACAGCTCTCTCCCTGACCTAGAATGGGAGCTGGGAAGGGGGGTACAGGCAGCATCCAAGGTGAGGTGCAGCCACTGTTCCCAGATGGAATGATGGTCAGTGCTACTCCCTGCACATTTCTACATCAGCTCTGCCTGCCTGAGTGTGTGTTGGCTCTTCCAGCACAGCCATCACTATTTTTGCCTGTTTGGAGCCAGCTTAGGGAACCCCCTCAGTGCACCACCAGCACAAAGATACTGGCCTGGCATTACCACCAAAGGGTATTTTCTCCCCCTGGGAATGCTCTCTAAACCATACATCTGACATGTCTTTCTGGCTTTACAAGCAGCCAGCTGCTGTGAGGGGGCCACAGCCACCCAGCTCCCAGCTTTGGGTTTTATAAACACCAAAACAGACAATGGAAGCAAAAAAATGTAGAAATAAACAAGCTGGCTGCTTTTGATTAGGAGCAGCCCTTCAGTCTGCACTGAAAGCACTCGTGTTTGCTTAACAGTACAAATAATTAATCATGTGAAAGTGGATTCCTGGACCAGGATAAAGTGGCTAGACCTTTTACTGGCTCCCACAGGTCCATTTCTGGTGGGTTCCACCAGTATCTTGCTGGTGTTCTTTGGGGGTGAAGCCTGTCAAAGTGTGCAGGGATTAGTGAAATGGTTCCTTTGTTATCAGGCAGGTCTGGATCAGGCTCCTGTTGTCCCCAGTCAGCAGGAGGTTGCTCCCTGCTAAAATAAGATTATGGGATAATCAAAATGCCTTGGAGTGATGTGTGATAGAGAAGTGTCTGTGCTGTGGGTGCTCAGGTGAGGGATGCAGTTGTGGACAGTTCTCATTGCTCTGAGACTCTGTCAGAAGGGAGGAACAGTTCTGTGCTATTGAAATAGGGCAGAGTGTGAGGCTCAGATACAAAATGCAAACTGTTCAGATTGTTTCTCTTTTCCTTTTCCCTGCAGAGAACCTGGCCCTGAAGCTGCTGTTGTGCTGGTGTGGAAGAGCAATTCCACTGGTGTCAGAAGATTTCCATTGACACAAATCTACTGTAAGCAGGAGCATCCTGGGGCTCTGTATTGGACATTTTCCACTCTCCAAGGTGAACATGTGAACTTCTCTCCAGCAGAAAAGCCTCAACAGGCTGCATCTTTGTCCTTGCTCTTAATTTTTCTTTAATTTGCCCATTATCTAAGTGTAAAATTCAGAATTTTATCCCATAAATGCAAATGGAGGTGAGCATTTTAATAAGCCATAGTTAAGCATTTTAGAGAGACTTTTCCACTTGCCACTGATAATCCCTTCCAAATTGGCAATAATATGGATTTTGCTATCTATAGGCAGGCAGCTTTGCTGGCATCTATCATGATTGCTAATGATCATTTAATTAATTATTTTCATAGCATTTTGAAGTGTTGCAGACTTCATGCAGAACAAGTGAGCTCCTACCCAGAGGAACATTGCAGCAAAGGTATGTCTGATAAAGAATATTGAATTAGACTGAGATGTGAGTCCAGAAGCTCAAGCTTCCTGTTCTGCTTTCACACAGCTTCTCCAGAAACTCCAGCCAATAATAATGATTACCTAATTAACTGCAGGGCATAGTTTCAGTTTTCATCCAGGATCTTAAAAACTCGTTTAAAGGTGGATTTTACAGATGTGGAGCTGCAGCACAGGGACAGGCACCTTGATTCCTGTCTGACAAGGTGGAAATTGCAAAGGGATGCACAGGGCAGGGATTGAATTCATGCTGTTTGCAACACTGTCCAGGGCCTCATTTTTGTGTGTGCTTGTGCCACACAGTTCACACAGTGGCCAGACATCCTTCCCACAGTATGCCTTTTGTCTGCCTTGTTTTTTTCTGACCCAGAGCCCTGGGTAGTGTCTACCAGGCATATCTTTGAGACAGGTACTGCAAGAAACTTAGATCTGGCTGTAGGGGCTTTTTTTTTTTTTTTCTGCTGAGCAAGAAGGTTGTGTTCTGAGCAGCCTCACAGGATAACCTTACACCTGAAAACCTGCAAGATCAGAAAGGTTCTGAGCAGGATGTGCAGTGATGGCAAATGCAGAGCTCACACACAGTCATTCAAACTGGCAATGTGTGTAGAGTATCTTGAAACATTCATAAGATTAGAAGGAAATATTTACTGCTGATCCCCTTCTAGACCATCTTGTTTTTTTAAAAAAAAGAAATGTGGAAGCAGCTTCTCCAATACAAATGTATTTACTGCAGGTTTTCTCTTCCCCTCATTGTTTCTGGCAGAACTGGAGAGCTGTGGTCAGTGGCACTGCTGAAGGACATGTGGGCCAACAGACAGTAAGTTTGCTACAGCAAATATTGCAGTATTTGCAACAGAGGCAAAACAAATCACATGTTGTCAGTGGTACTGCAGGTCAAGCATGAAGTTTTGCCAGGTTCTCCAGGCTGAGCAGGAACAGAAATCCAAGCAGCAAAGGTGACTGACAGACTACCTGCCTGCCCAGATTAATTTAGTTACCTACTTATGGCTGTCTTTCTGTACTTGTTGTGTTGCCTTTCCATTCAGTTCTATGAGGTTGGCTCTTTCCCGAAATTCACATAAAAAAATAAAAGCATTTTCCAGTCTAGAGCTGTTCATTCCTTGGAAAGTCCTAGAACTTCATGAGTAAAAGCCAGAGACTCTCCAGGAGATGCTAGGAAAGCCATTTGTCTCCAAAATAACCTGGGACAAGAAAGCACAAAACATAATCAGACTCATCTACTAGAGCAAGACTCTGAGAATACACTGGGGAAATAAGAGAGGTTGTGGCTCTGCTCAGTGAGACATCAGTGAACAACTGAAAACATCCTGTAAGTGTGTGTCTGGCAACAACAGGGTAAGAAAAAGGCAAATATTTCTAGACTGGCTTTATTAGGTAGAATTCCTTGAGTCATCCATGGATGAGGGTGGGAAGAGCTGTAGAATTAATGAATAACATGCACTTCATTTTACAAGGAAGCAGCCCCTTCTAGAGGGACTGTGCAAATGCTCCCAGTTTCCTGGAGAGCCTTAATGTGAGAGCTTTCTTAGGGGCTTAAATCTCATGGCTGTGTTTGTTGCACCTGTTGGAGCCTGTATGTGTCAGATGTAAGAATTTTTTAATGTGCAGCAAACCCAGAACTGCTCCCTCCATGAGTGCATGATATACTGTGATTAAAAATGCTCCCACTGAGAGAAAAATATAAACAACAGCCCAGGAACTCACTGATGAAAGATATTTATGTCCTGAGTTGTAAAACTAGTCAAGCTCCCCAAAGAACCAGCAGTAACAGAATTTAGCTGCTGGAACCCAAAGACGCATTGTTCTGATTTAATAATTAATGTGGAGTTAATTGAGGCTTTTACTGAAGCAAAAGAGGATAAAAGAATCCTCGTAGTGTGGACACCAGGATTCTCTGAGAGCAAACTCATTCTGCTCCCCTGTGACCCCTCCTCACTCTCACTGCTCCCCATTTCCCTTCCCCCAAAAATGGGTGTGGAGTGTGATGCTTCTCCTGTTCTGTTCCCAAAATAAGGGGGCAGGGAAGATGGTCCTGGAAGCATCTGGGGATGGGGAACAGGGCAGCCATGAAAGAACCAAGTGTGCTGAATGGAGCTTTCCTCCTTCCCTCTCTTGGGCCATTATTTGACAGGAATTTTCCATATATGCTCTGAGTTAGGAATTACTGAGCCGTGAAGCCGTTGCACAAAATGCCTCCAAAAGGCAGCAACACAGAGAGAGACACAGGGAGAAGCTGGCTCTGAGTTATCTTTAAGAAAGTAAATAATGACATGGGTTTATGGCTTACAATTTAGTGCTTTAGAAACTGAGTCATACAGAATGTATCCAGAACAAAGTGGCTTTTAACCCCTTGGAGCATGTGCAACGTGAATAAATACTATCCAGATTTGTTGGGGGGAAATGGCCAAATTTTGGTGTCAGGGTTGTTGGTTATTAGAGCATGGAATGATCAGAGAAACTTTCAGATTAGAGCACAGCTGTTGGATTTCAGATCCTCTGGAAGAAAGGCTGGTGTGGCTCTTCATCAATCCTTTTTAACACTGGTTTTGGTGAGGTGAGGGGAAGGAGAAGCACTGCTGGGACTTGGGACTGAACTGGAGTTGGGTTCAATAAACCTTCCTGCACATGCACAATCAAGTTTATACACAAACACTGGAGGAGTTTTACTTCCTTCCTTATCCCCAGCCTGTTATTCAAGTGGTTTATTAGGGAGGCCCCACAGTGTGGCCAGAATTACTCCAGCAATGCTGGCCCAGAGTTCTCCCTCACCTCCCAGTTTCAGTTGCTGCTGTGATTTGCATCCCTTTGCACTTCAGTCTCCACTCATCCTCTCCTCTAAAATACTGCAGAGGAAGGAGTGCCTTAGCCATGCCATTCCACTCAAGGCCTTGTAGCTGCAAGTGGGATCATATTGGAAATGTGGAAGAACCTTTGCCCATTTCCCATTCAGCCACTGCTCTTCAGCACCTGCCCCTGAGGTGGAACGTTTTATTTACATTTTCCCTTTATTATTTTAGGTGCACTGAACACAGGGAGTGAAAAGTCCTGCCTGGAGCACAAGAAAACAAAGCAAAGCTGCTCTGCATTGCTGATGCTCAATGGGATCATAACAGAAGTGAGGTATGCAGCACTTTCTCACTTGGGAATCTTTGCAAATGGAATGCTGGAACATTGGGTCTTTTCCTCTCCAAATGAGTGGGGTGACATAAAAAATTACTAAGCTTGCAGAAAGTGCTTTCTCACCACCTCTAAGCCCTGAAAACCACCTGGGATGTCATCTCCAATGTCTGTGCTGCCCTTAGAACACTTCCTTGAGTTTCCATGCTGGAGACAGTTACAGCCACCTTAAACTCACCCCTTTTTCTGAATATACAGTTTAGAAAATGAAGTGTATCACACACCTACAAAGCAAGCACTCTGTGCACATGCAGGAATAATCTACTGCACTCCCACCTTCTGCTCCACATGGATTGGAAGGAGTTAGGGAATGCTGCCAGCGATGGAGTTTGTACAGGGAAGCACTCTGGTAAACTGCTAATGCTCTCACTGGTTTGGGATCTGGAAGGATGCAGGACACACACATTCTGATTATGGAATGGGGACTCTGGATAAAGCTACACAGCCAGTTAATGTACCATCTAAAAACTACTTTTATACCCTGAAGAGATTAGTGTCTGTCATTTGGGCTTTTACTTTAGAGTCTAATAGCTGGAGATTTAATCCCTTATTCAGAGAAGTAATTATTGCTCATATAAATAGGTCTGCTGGAGTCAGTGAGCTGAGCTCCCCGAGGGGAGGGATAGTCAGTTTTACCAATCCAAGTCTCCCCAGTGTTGTGCAATGAGTGTAGTCCTTAGTGCATGTAGGAATGGTGGACTATATAATGCTTTTTCAATGGAAATGTGTGGAAACATTCAGGTTCAGGTGCTGACTGGAGACAAAACCAGCATCAACATAAAAAGCATAACTAAAACCAGAAATAAAAAGACAATCACAAGGATTTGAAGGTTGTGGAGTAGCAGGAGCTCAGTGTGTTATGCTGTGGTTCTAATCTGTGACAGGGCTTCTGGCTACAATGGGATGCACATAAAAAATATCCCACAGGTGTTTGTTGTTTTTTTGTTAAATTGACTTCTTGGGCAACAATGACCACAACCAGATGGACATCCCACACACCTTTCTTTTCTTGGAACCCCACCTGCACCATGGCCCCAGATGAAAACAAGGACCCCCTTTTAATAAAAGAGCTGTACCTCAAGTGCTTCCCTATGGCAAGCACATAAACATGGGAGCCTCAAGAAGTGTGTGATTACATTCAGTTTTTATTCTCTGTGGTTCTTCCAAGTGCCCAGCATCTCATTTCCACTCTCAGAGATGTGCTTTGTGCTCCAGTGTCTTCACTTGATGGCTGATGGAGTTCCCCCACATGGAGGTGGGAGGGAGAAAGAAATCACAGCTCTGTTGCTGCACATGGCTCCTTCCTGGCCTGGCACGACACTCCCAGCACCACTGCCAGGAATTCTCTTGGAGATAAGGGTGTGAGTGCTGCAGGAGCCCCCTCAGACCCAGCTCCAGCTGGTACAGGCAGGGAAGAAACGACGCATTAGAAATTCCTGCAAACCTTCCTTGTTTCAGGCCACAGGAATCACATCTTCTGGAGATCTATTGATTCTGCATTTGGGTGAGATTTTGAACTGCAATTCATGCTGCTTTAGCTTTGTTACCATTGAAGATAACAACTGGTCTAATTCTGTTCACAGCACACTGGCTTCTACAGGAATGGAGTTACACCAATATTGGCAGGTTTGGGAAATAATTTGGAAGTGTGTGCCAAATCCCTGGAGGGTTTGCCTTTTAGAAACACAGAAATGAGGAGAAAAGATTTGGTCCAGTGGTGTAGTTCTGAAATTGTCTATTGTATGACCTTGGGCAACTCATATAATTTCTCTGTGCACCATTTTATCTATCAAAAAAAAAAAAAAGGGTAAGCTACAAATACCTAACTCTTGCAATAGGTTGGGAAACATGAATGTTGGCAATAAGTTTTTGATCCTGTAAAAGTATCAAAGAATGGCAAAAGACGTATTATTTACAAATTCATGTTTCCTTTTTCACGTAATTGACACTCTTATGGTGCTATTTGGAATTATTGAAACAGAGTTTAACAGAGTCTTCATCCTGGCATGTGGGAGGTTCTAATGTAACTCAAATTCAGAGTTTCCTTTGCTCAGGCAGTTGAATTTTCATTGGGCATGAACTCCAGACAGGCCACCATGTGCAGCTTCCATGAATCACACTTCCCTGTTCTCCACAGCACCACCTCCCTTCTCTGCTTTAGGACCATTAGGGACAGCCCTGAGGGCCACACCTGGCACAACCAAGGTGACCTTTGACTGTGTCCTCTGCCCTTCTGCAGGTGATTCTGTGGTTCTGGCTTAGTCAGATTGTGCTGTGGTTTTCTATGAAAACTGGTCCATAAACAAAATAAATCGCAGCCCCAGCTGGAGTTTGAGCTTTGGAATCAAGCAGCACTGGAAAATGAGCCTTGCTTAGGAAGATTTACTGAAATGAATCATATACTCACCCCAAGATATATTATCTGTGTGTGCTTACCTGTGTCTGTACCTGTGTGTGTATTAGGAAGGTAGAACTCTAATGGTCATGGAGTAACCATATAAGAAATGAACATAAATGACAAGGAAAGCATTTCCTTATCTAATGAGGCAGTGAAAATAATAAAAAAAAGAATAATGAAAAAGCACATTTATGTTCTAGGGGCAGAAAGCTGTCAGCTGGTCTAGAGGAACATACCTGGCTCTCCAGGTTTTCTCAGGACCGTGGTCCTGTTGCCCTAGAACACCAAACTGGATGAGGAGAGCAGATGTCAGATGAAGTCTCCTTCTTGAGGTCCCACACACCTCATGGAGGGCCCAGTGGACACACGTGCACCAGGGAGAAACAGGCAGAAGAGGGAGAGGATTTAATTCAGGCTTTGAAATACCTAAAAGGGGATTAATACTTATAATTAAAAAAAAAAAATCTTCTGTCCACAGGAAAATCCTTTGCTTCTATGTAGGAGAGAGGAGAGTGGGAACTGAACAGAATGCAGGATCTAAGAGCAAACTGTAACCCAGTGAATTAGTCTTAACTATAGCAAAAACAGCACTTGTGTAAATGAGGCCCCCGAGGGCCGATAACCAAGCAGTAAAATGTTACAGAGGGAAGTAAGTCAGGGCTATAAAGCTGGGAAGTCAGGAGTGGGTAGCCAGGATCTGAAGCATAAAAGAGGCAAGATTAAAGGATGACAGATGAGGGCTGGGAAGGATGCATGAATCCTTATCAGCCTGAGGATTCTGATTCCTGTGGCCTAAAGACAGGTTTGTTCCTCTGAGTGCTGCCAGGTACCAGAAAATGACTGAGACACCCACTGAGGACTTGTGAGGAGAGGAGAAGAGTGAGCGATGGATGATAAATAAAATAAGGAAATATAATCAAATCAACATTGAGTGTATTTGATTTAGGAGGACACCAATGAATAGAGAAGGGGAGAAAAGCATCAGGGTGAGAGTTGCTGTAGGATAGGACTGTGGCTTGAGTGAGATATAGTGCAAGCCCTAAATTATCATCATCATTATTTTTTGGCTGGGCTGTGCTGTGACATCAATACCAATTTACACTCTGGGTGAGTAGCACTTACTACCTTCTTGTCTTCATAAATTGTGCATTGTCCTTATTTATTTGCTTCCCTCTCCCCTTCCTCTCTTCCTGCATTGCCTCTCTCCTTCTTTATAAACATGATGGGAATGGTGCACCCTTGCTATGTCCTTCATGAGTTTGACATTTAACCCCAGTTATGGATCCCCAGCTCCACTCTCTTTTGAGCCAGGTATGGGAATGTTCAGCTTGTTTTCTTCCTTGTTAGGAGGATGGGGTGTACAAAAGGTTGGCATTGCTCTTGCCAGACCTGTCACCAACTGGTTCTTCTATCATCATTCAGCTGGTATTTCCATGATACTTCATTCTCCTCGTGTCCAGCCAAGAGTTGGCACATTGGCTCTTCTGAGTCCAAGCCTTCAGCTTGATATTGTGCAGTATGTGTGTAAAGATCACAGTTTTCACACTCACTTTCTCTGCTTTGTTTCCGCACCCCTTACTGTGAAGTCCCACAAAGGTGCTGCTGTCAGAGGTGTCACAAACTACTTTGATGCCCAGGGAAGTTGGAGGACTTATTTTCTATTTTACAGACTGTCAGATGAACTTTTTAGGTCTTGATCACTGGTATAAAGGAGGGTAGGACAGCAACAGGGGAACAGAGAATTGTTTTCACTGCTGGTTTATGCTGTATTTTACACTGAAACAGCCAAGTTCTGCATGTTCTACTGTTCTGGCTTTGCACCTGGGTCAGTAGTTAAATGAATTAGACAAAGTCCATTTTGAAGTGAATGTCTGCCAACTTCCCTTTCCACTTTCATTTGTAACTCTGATAGAAATTAAAATGGGAAAAGTCTGGTTTGGAATATGAATTCTTTTTCAGTTGCTTAAAATCACACCTTAAATTGATTTAATATCCCTCAACATATGGAATAACTCTTAATCTCCCCATGAATGGAAGTCTGGCTGTCAGAGGGGCAGATGGTAAAGCTGAAACTAAGAATTCTCAGAATTACCTGTTTGTGATGTTGTAGTGGACAGCTCTTGGCAATGGCACGAATGTTGAGCAGGAGGACAGAGCTCATACTGACTGGCTTATTTTCAGAGCATGGTGCCCACATTCACCCAAAAAAGCTGCTCTCCTACAACAAAACCCAGGGAAGAGAGTGATAACACATCAGCAGGATGCTGTGAGCAAGGACTCACACAGTCCCTCCCTGTGTCAGCACCACCGTTGCATATAAGGGTGCAGAAAATACAATTAACAGTGGTAAACTCAAGAGATAAAGTGAATTTGGGAGATCAAATTAATTTGGCATGCCTTGGTCAATGTGTGTTACTTCATGTGACACACAGGGGCCAGTGATGGGCAGTGTCACTGTCAGGGAGAGGACAGAAACTTCTCCTGTACTAAAGGATTACAAATTTAATTTAACAAAACCTCTCTCCTGTTTGCAGTAGTAACTCCAATTCACAACAGTATTCTGCACTTAGTTCAATATTTATTACTACATACAAGGAATACAAGGTTTCTTCCTGATTCCTGTATCATCAGTTCATGCTCTGATGCTTGCAGCCAACAAAGTTGGGAATTTGCTTTCTTTTGAGAATCTGCTTTGCTGAAAAGAAAACAGAGTCAGATAATATATAAAGAACCTTAGTTCTGGTGCATGCCTAGAGGAAACAGGCAATGGAGGGATAGACTGGGAAAAGAAAAAAGCCAGTGACCTTATTTAGGGGTAGTAGATTTAATAATCTCTGATAGAATTACTGGTGAGGAATCTACACACTCATCTCTTTCCTGTAAAGATTTTTTGCTTGGGGTTTTTTTTTTTTTTCTCCTTCTCTCTGGCCTGCCTTCTGCAGGGAATGAGTCTGCAGCCATTCTCCCAGGAAAGCAGCTGCATGGGGGCACTCCAGCTGTAAGGTCGTGCCCCAGCATAATCCATTATGGGACAGTGGGTTAGAATATGCTTAACCCTGTACAGGTGCACAAGGAAGAAGATGGATGCAAGGAACTTTTTTTTTCCCCCTTCTGCCTCTCTACAGGGGCAGGGAGGAGGCACCAGCTCTGAAACTCCTTTCACACACTGTGTGGTGCTGTGGGAATCTAGTCCAGACTAGAACCGAGCCTTGCCCCAGGCACTGTGCCCTGGGGAGCAGCTGCCAGTGTGAGTCCTCCCTTAGCTCCCCACCAGCCCCACAGAAGCAGAGATTTGCAACTGCAGCTTTTCCTACGGTTGTAATAATGCAAATTAATTGCCAGGATGCAGCAAAGAAAGCTGAATCACCTGCCAGAGCGACAGAGCAGTTCCCTCATTTCCATTTTCTGCCTGCACAAAGGTGGAGTAGGAATTAAAATCCTGGGGAGCTCTCGCACCCTCTCGGTGCAGCTGAGTGATAGAAATGTTTGGAACTTGCTGCTGCTCTATGGGTTTTGTGATTTGAGGGAAGCAAGGAGATGTGGACCTCCCTGGAGCCCCATGCAGGGACACATGCCTTTCTCAAACACTGCTTTAGTAAATATTCTGGGAAAACACTGGGTAAAAACTGCCACGTGAGATTTTCCTGGAGGGAATTTTCCGAGGTTGGTTTGGTGACAAGGGAATCTCCTCACAGACAATGACAAGACACCAGTGTCATTTCAGTTCTTATTGAGGCCATGTTCTTAGACAAATATGAAAGAATAAGTTGGCAAGAGATGGTGGTTTGGTGGATAGTAGATACTCCACCCCAAAAGACATAAACCCAGCAGTGTTAACTTTTAAGTTTGGATTTTAAAAGAATGAACAATGAGAAGATGAAATGTGTGATCAGTTCACTATATTAAAGGACTGCAACCCTTTTCTGATGCAGACAAGCAACAAATTAACTTATTTAAAATGCATTGCCTAATTTTAATTGGTATTACAAAAAAAAATTACTCTTCCAATTTCATTTCTAAATCTCAATCCACCTAAACCCTCTGCACAATGGCCCCACTGTGTTCACCAGCACCAGCAGTTACTCATTCTGAGCTCGATTAAATGGTTAGGCCCTGAGGTACCTAAAAGGTGGGTACCTTTTCTCAGGGATTAGCTGGGCCAAGATTGGGACCCTTTTGGGTGGAGTTGTTTGTAAAGAGCAAGTGTCTGCTAGACCTGAGTATTAATGAATTCAGTGGTGTGGCCACTGGCTTTGGCTTCTGTGCTGCAACCAGCCTGGACTGGGGCACAGGCAGTTCTGCTCTGTCCATAGTTGGCTCATCCCAAACTTCTCACCCTCCAGAGGCCCAGTTACTTCACACCCCCCTCCCGGGCTTGCTGGCCGAGGTGACAGGGCTGTTACTGGGGCCATGGGGACGGGTTCATGCTGTGAACACATCACCTCTTTGCTCTAGAGGCTGAAGCATCCCACTAATCCCAGGTCCAACAGCCCAACTTCTCCTTCCTGCCCTCCCCGTGACCCCAGTGGGATCTGGAGGAGCCACTCCTCCTGAAGGTCAGGCACAATTCACGTGCTGTCGTGCTGTGTCATTCTCCATGAGCAACTGCACTGATATGATGGATGGGGAAGGGTCAGTTCCAGCGCTCACCCCATGAGCAAATTTGTGGGGCCACCAGTGTCACTTTATTTTGGGTCTGCACAGAGCCCTCCAGGCTTTCTGCCTTGAGAATCAGCTCATCCCTGAAAGGAACTTGTTTTTTTTCCTCAGGGTTCTTCCCCCCACCTTGATTCCAGGAAAAGGAACAAGAAGCATCTGCAATTCTGCAAAAATTATGAGCACAAAGGGGACTCCATCTAATTGATAAAGTAGGCTTAAATATCATTTTTCAAGGGTTTATAATGTGGCACTGAAATTGCTGAAACTTGGCATTCCAAACTCATCTAGGCAGCAACTCTCTTCTTCCCATTTCTCTTTTTAAAAAGATTATTTTCTCCCATCATCTTGGAACTCTTCTGCTCTGCACTGTCCCCCCCCGCCCTCCACCTCTAAAGTTATAATTCCTGGTGGAATTTCCCAGTGAGCAATTGCTCCTGAGGGCTCTGAGCTCTGCCATATTTTTTTTTTCTTCCAGTTGGAGCTGCATCCCAGCATTTTTCTGGAATTTAAAAAAAAAAAAAGTTTCTCAGGATTTTCTTGCCTGAAACAAAGTACAAACAGTGCAAATGCCTGAACAGAGATTTCTGCAGTACCTATGACCTACATGTTAGTTAAATCACGTTTGATGAGGGCCCACAAAAATGCCTTTAAGACAATTAATTTCCATTTTAGATCAGAAAATAACCCTGTTTACTTAAGGGTTTTACTCACTGACTATACCAATGTAATTAAAGCCATATAACAGCACTAAGCTCTGCTAAGATAAAGCTGCATCCTTTTAAGGGTTGGACTGATGGAACTGAATTCTTCTCTCCTCTCCCTCCCAGATGTAACACTGGTTTGCTCAAAAAGCTTTGGAAGGCCATACTTGAGATAAGGGATTGACTCAGTTGCTACCTCCTGATTTTCAGTGTTTCTAAACTGGCACAGCAAGGATTGGAAAGGACAAGGATTGGGATCCTGGGGTCACTGTGCAGGGAATGCACTTGTTACACAGCAGAGACCTGAGTTTTAGGGAATTCTTCCCTTCTGCCTTAGGGCCACCTCTGGGTGTGTTGTGGAATGGACAATTTCCCTATGAAGTGTGAGGTCTGCCACCCCTTCTTACTCAAAGTGCTCACTGAAGTCAACGAGAGCTTTGCCATAATGAGCCTTGCCAGCTCCCTCCTGGTTTCTACGACTAAAATTCTCCACATTTATCTCATTGTAATTTTTTTATTCACCTGTTTTGGCATCCTGTCCCTGGCCAACAGGTTCTTACAAAGGGATGTGTTGAGGTAAAATTGCCTCAGACTCCACTGGAAAGTTTGCCTGCCTCTGGTCTGCAGCATCAACACAAAGCCCCTGTCTCATGTTCCTGTAATTCCAAAACAGCTTACATTTTAATAATAAAATACTGCAGGTATTCACTGCACAATATGGATT